>CAUYON010058028.1:0-45845 GCA_963573935.1 Arctocebus calabarensis
GATTCTCTTGCCTCAGCCTCCCTAGTAGCTGGGACTACAGGCGCCCACCACAGCGCTCGGCTATTTTTTTGTTTTTGCAGTTCGGCCGAGGCCGGGCTTGAACCTGCCACCTTCGGTATATGGGGCCGGCGCCCTACTCGCTGAGCCACAGGAGCCACCCAATTTTTCTACTTTTAACAGAGACCAGTCTCTCTCTTTAACTGCTCTTGAACTTGAATCAGGCTGCTCTTGAACTCCTGAACTCAAGCTATCCTCTAGCCTTGGTCTCAAGAGTGTTTAGGATTATAGGCATAAGCCACCATGCCTAGCCCAAAATGTGATTATTTCAACACTCAATGTATAGGGTGTCCCTGAAATCATCTCTAAAGTCACCAGACACAGAAAGTGGGAAATTGTACCTTTATTTACAAGTCTTCATTATAAACTTTACTAAATACTTACAAAATATTCTCTAAGTGTTGGCCACCTGTTTGTAGAAATTAATAATGAATATTTTGTAAATAAAGGTACATTTAGCTATAATTTTTCATTTTCCTCTTCCTGTCTGATCAGGTGGGGATATGATTTACTTGAATCAAACACAGATTTTTAAAAACCCTACCTGTGTAACTGAGCTCCAAATGACACGAGAATTGTAAACTGTAAACCACCTGCATACAGTATGCAGTGTGCAATAATGGGGATGACTGTAGCCATTCTCATCCTTTATATTTCAGAATTTTAGATCTGGATATCTTTAGGAATTTTTTTACTGGTCAAAGAGGCTTAAAATTTCTAAGTGAGAAAGGCCAATGTCCCCACATCTGTTTGGGACTGTGTTTACACACATCTGAAATGGGGGACATGGATCAGGGAAATATACCATTGGAAGGTTCCTCAAACCCAGGAAGGAACTTAGTAAATCACCCTTTTTACAGCCTAACTATAGACATTCCCAGTTTAGTAAAAAGAGAAACAGGAAGCTCTCTTTGGATCAGTGGTGATCTAAATATTTATTTTCACAATGGAAACAAAACCATTAGAGAATTAGAGGTGGTTCAGACAGAACTCAGGCCTTGTAATAGAGGTACAGAGAGATAGTGGGGTTGGAGTGGGAGGAGGGGGAAGGATGGAGGAGGAGGAGAGGACACTGACTACTAGGAAGACAGGGGCCTCTAGGTACCCTGGAGGATGGGACAGGGGTAGGCTGTTAGTACCTGCCACCAAGAGCTAAAAGGTAGACTCTGGGAGAGAGAAGGCGGCAGAGAGATACAAAGGAAAAAGCTTGTGGTAAGATATTGCTGCGAAGCTTTTGATTTTGCTTAAGTTAACATTTAAAGAATAGTTAAGAGTTGGATTTATTACTGTTAAAGCAAATGAAGAAACAAATCCCAGGCACATACTTTATCCTTAACAATTATCCCTAGTAATTTCATTATTGAGATCTATAGATAAAATGTTTTCTATAAGATTATCAAAATTAAATTTTTAATTTTAGCTTAAACAGAAAGCACCGATGCATATCACATCACCTGCTAAAATTAGAAGTAAATCTATAAGGAGCACACCCCAGCTGAGCCCTGTGTACTTTTACCTGATGAGCCTCGTCGCTCACTGTCTTTTTCAGCATCTGCACATCTTCAAATAAAGGCCCATCTGTCTCCATTGCAACCGGAAGGCTCATGGTGCTCGCTTGACTATACACTGTGTACTGCAATGCAAAGTGTGCAATCACTCTCTGTTAGGCGCTCGTGTTCTGAGCTCCGAGGCTCTTGGCATGACTAGGGAACATGTCTTCCCCTGTTGCCCAACCCCCCCAGTTTCCCCTACAGAGTGAAGCTCACTCAACGGGAAACACTCGCCTACAACTGCAGCCCTGTTGGCCCTGCCATCTTCTGAAACCAGAAAGCTGTCTCTCCGGCAATCCAGGTTGCACTCTCATCTTCTGCTGCCCCAGAGGCCGCCTCCAGGCCTTCTCCGGGTCTCCTAGCGCCTGATGCATAGTTGCTCACACCCAGCCTGGTAGCCTCTGATGGTCTGACTCCACAGAGGCTGCCAAACACAAGTGGACCATGGGTTTGGTCACTGTTGGAACTCTGACTGTAACCTTCCCCTCCTACACAATTTGCTATCCTGGAGGGTCTTTTCCCTTCACATCATTTTCCTTGTTGAGGCAGTTGCCTCAACTCCTCTCTCTCCTTTATTCCCCATTTTCTCGGCATTTTCCTAATTTGCTTAAATCTTTTCATCTCATCCCCAGACTCTTTGCTCTCTACCAAAGGAGCGCAGTCTGGGTTAGTCTGCCAGTTCCTGTCTGCGCTGTGCCTGAGTGCTGGTGCTGTGGGGAGGCAGCAGGACCTGCAGGGAGGCCCTAGGACTTTCTCGCTCTCCCTCTGCTCCAGCACTCAGGCTCTGGTTTATAGTGGACTCGCCAGTCACGTGGCCTTGCTGATTTTCTGTTTCCTGAGTGCGAAGGGGCTAAGATCAACTCCGAAGGCTGCTGTGATGGCTAAAATCAGACAAGGTGCATGAGAAAGCTTGACAATATCTACCGTCTACCCTGTGAGAGGAGGATAAAAGGGCAGGAAAATCATCTATGTCTGCTGTGAACTGGGGACTAAGCTAAGTGCCTCATTCATCCTACAGCACCTACAGCAAACAGACACATGTCCTCTGTCACTTCCATTTGGCTGATGGAGGAACTGAGGCATGAAGGGATCGGGTAATTTGCCCAAGATCGCAGAACACCTTAAGGGGCAGTTGGAATCCAAGCCCTGGAGCCTTCTATTGCTTATCCTCTAGTCTCACCCACCCCTGCTATGGCCCAGGATCCTCAGTCAGCAGCTCCGCACAGGTGACTTGGCTCTCACCTCTCCAACGGGATCATGGCACTGGGGTTGTCGGTAAACTCCTGGTCACTGAGCCATTCTTAAAGTTTGCATTCCTGGACCTCCCTGTGGAAGATGTACTTGAACACCGCCATTCCTGAAACTTCCCTTGGTCTCTGTGGCCTGGCCTTCCTGGTGTCTCTCCTCTTTCCTCTGCCCTTTCACACACCTCCTGCAGGGTGCCCAGCTCTTGCCTTTGACCATACCTCCCTCTCCGTTCTGGGCCCACCTGGCTGTTGTCCTCCCTCTCACTGGTTCCTTCTTTCCAGCACCAGTAGGTAGCCAGCCCCCTCCGATCTGTCTAGCATCATTGCCACACATTCCTTTAAGAGCCCTCACCCCTGCCAGCCCTACTCAGCATGTCATCCAGCTGCTGCCAAGAAGTGCTTTTGAAAATTCAAGTCTGATCAGGTCATTTTGCCCTTTCTGGCTCTTTAGTATCTGCACACATTTTTTGGAGACAAAGGCCAAACTTCTCCCACACTGTCCAGCTTCATTTGTCATCTAGACCCTCTCCCTGGCTGATAGCCCAGACCCAGGACTGGTAACCTCCTCCCCTTCCTCTATTTCTGCTTCAGGCACCTTCCCCCAAATTCAGTCTGCTATGTCTGCTAAGCCAAGACTCCAAGAGGCCCAGCAAGCTCTCTGGTGCCCTGGGTACCCCCTGCTATGGCTGTTCCACACTCATGCCATTTCCTCATGCATCTGTCTTTAAAGACATGAACTAATAAGCTGCTTATTTCCACCTCTAGCATATTGCTTGAGTGTTATGACTGCACTGTCTGAGCTGAAGACTCTTGTTCCCTCTGGCTCCCTCATGGGTTGTAAGCTCCTTGAAGCCAGGGCTATGTCTTGTTCTTATCTTTACACCTCTGGAAATTTCCATGATACAGGACACACACAGTGCCTTGTCCTTGAGAGAGTTCCCAATCATGTGGGAAGGTACAGAAACATAAACAACTGCAACACTCCTGAGATGGTGCAGCAGATTGTTTTAAACAAACATTTTGGCTTTTGACTACTCAAAAAACCCAACAAAACCCCAAGACCCCCACAGTGCTTTTCATGGAAGCCACTGACAGCCTGTACTTAGTGCACAGCTCACTGGCCCTCGGGGCAAAGGAAAGAACCTTAAACAAGGAGGAATGAGTGCCTGGTAGCAGGCACCACAGGAAAGGTTCTGACTGGGAATAAAAATAGGGTAAAGGAATATACATGTCCTCCATCTAAGCTCATCTCTCAGAGCAAAGCCTGGCACAGATCCTGGGGTCCTATGGCATCACTCTTCTCATTGCAAAGGGAAAGAAACCCTGAGCCACAGCTATGCTTAAAGTCACAAAGTACGTGACTTCATTTCACATGATGCCCGTGAAAGCCAGGGGGAACAAGTAGTAAAATGCTATATAGTCTCTTTTGGTGGATTGGAAGAAATACAAGTTATGTTAGAAATACTCAATATTTCACGATTTTAAAAAAATTGAATCGTATGATATTAAAAAACCCACAGAAGCTGTCAGAATTGCTAATACAGACAAGACAAAATCCTGAAGGCACCAAAGCTTCCCAGATCCTCAGATGCCTCAAGGGACAGATGTTCATGTCTCTGAGTAGATGAAATAGTTGGTTTGTAGAAAAGAGGGTAGCATCAGGAAGGCTTCTAGACAGATATCACTGAACATATTGTAAACCACTGGGAATCACCTTTAAAAAAGCCAGTAAATCAATTCTCTTTCTCTCTTTCTATGTCCTTTTCTTCTCTGGGATAGGGTCTTGCTATAACACCTATGCTGGGCCCACACTCCTGGGCTTGTACGATACTCTTGCCTCAGCCTCTGGAAGCTGGAATTATAGGTGGGTGCCACTATGCCCAGCCAATAAATTGATCCTCAAAAAGAAAGATTTGAGATGGAAAACCAAGCTTCAAAAAAGAATAATTATTTTGAAATAATAATTATTTCAAAAACCTAATTATTTTCACTATAGAAATATAAGAAGCAAATTGCATTATCTGCAGAATGGTTTACTTTTGTTGTTGTTGTAATGGCAAAAAGTGATCAGAATTTAGAAAAGATTTTCTCTCAAGAGAATTAAGCATTGAGGCTGCAGTTTCCAGCTCTGAGTACTGACCCATGAAGTATTTTCCTTTTAAGAGACACAGTAGTACCATGGAACTGGAATGTGTGGACAGGACCATGGGGAATGAGTAACAGATGGTTTCAACACAGAGATGAGGGCTCACACAGTGCTAAGATCACAGCATTGCAAGAGGTCACAAAAGCTCCAATAACCACTACATTTATGTTACCATCATAGACATTTTTAAAGAAAGCAATCAAAAAGGATTTTAAAAGTTACTTGAGAAAACTCAGGGAAGTTCAGGAAAAGGGAACAGAGAACAGAATATTCTTCAGATGGACCACTGGTTATAGCACAATAGTGAAATTAGGCCACGTCTGTCAATATCAACCACCAGTTCTTCATTTGTAAAAGTTTTACGCATTTATAATAAGTTGTTTCTCAGACCCGCTGATATACATGTATGGTATATAATGTGTTTTCCAAGACTGCTGATGTCGACAGTGCTGAAGTCCTTACCAATCTTATAAAGTATGCCTATCTAAAGTCCCTTTGCATGTGGCCCCTCAAAACAAGGTACTCAGAGCCCACGTTAGGCAGGGCTGAGCCGTCTAAACCTGCCTCCAGATTCATGATTCTACTATGTTCAGAAATAAATATCAGTACTTTAAACTCACTTTCAACATAAATCCTATTCATTAGATAACTATAGCTATCTACACCTCAATTATTACACAGTTTTAGATATAATCTTAAAATGCTTAACGTAATCATTTCTATGTAAGGGTATGAATAAATACTGTTAGAAAAATGCTGGTTACTTGTTTTAGGTAAAATCAAGAACATAACGATTAAGAATGTCAGTCAATTTTCCTACAGCATAAGTTCCTGGATTATAGTTTTATTGAAGGGAATACAGACCAATATGTTGTTATATAAGTAAAATATATTGATGTATCACTTTTTATTAAATGTCAGAGAAATAATACATAATTATTTGTGCACATCCCTCACTAAAAGAAACACATGACTTACTAATAATTTCTTTCTGGGAATTTGAGAAAAGCCAGAGAATTCTTAGTATGGCAAAGAGTCGGACAGATGTTTGTCATTCTGAGATACTATTATAATCAGATAGGCACACAGGACAAAAAGGAACATTTATAAGGATAATACTCTAATCCTTTTTTTTTTTTTAATTAGGCCCAGGCAAGGTTCAACTTCAATGCCTGCCCCTGGTTTGTAGGGTTGGCACTTTAAGGTGGAGAGAAGGATTAGTCACTAGTATGGCAGAATTCAATTCTTAACAAAAAGAGGCTGAGCCTGTAAAACCTAGTATTAGGAAAAAGGACATCAACTTTGTACTTAATCTATTTTGAATCAAATTTCTTTTCTTTTAGAATAAATTTTACATTAAAAAGAAAAGGAAATAGTGCTTGAGGTACAGCATCTATGACATTTGAGAGAGAAAGCAAAATATAGTCTTGTTCTAAAACAGGGTTTTTGTTTTCATTTGTTTTTTACCACAGTGTATTTATAAGCTTCATGTTTTATTTAAAAAGTAGAGAAAAAAAGTCAATTCTGTGGTAAAAACATTGTGGGGCAAAATAAGTACTTGTACAAGAGGAAGGTTACAAAGTTGAAAATTATTTTTTATTGTAGCATTTTCATATACAATGTTAGTGAAACTGATCTCCCCCCTTTTCATGATGAAGACGTATTCCTATCTTAAAAAAACATTCAAATAACACCCTGGACATTTTCATGTTACTCTCTTTTTTAGTACCTGGGGATTGGCTTTGGCTAGATTTTCTATTTTAACCCATGCTTCTTCTCGTTCTTTCATTTTTAGCTTCTCTCTGAAAAATAGAAAAATATCATTTGTATTAGAGAGATGAAAATTCAGAGAAAATGTTATAGGCAAAGAAAGCACCGATACAAATTAAATAAAGCTGGTTGGGAGGTGTAGAAACTGAGGTCATTGACATGTAAGAGTTTATTATTCTATTTCTCCACTTCTATATAAATTTAAAATTTCCATAATGAAATGTTAAAAAATAGGGTGGCGCCTGTGGCTCAATGGGTAGGGCACGGGTCCCATATAGCGAGGGTGCTGGGTTCAAACCCGGCCCTGGCCAAACCGCAACAAAAAAATAGCCAGGCATTGTGGTGGGCACCTATAGTCCCAGCTAATTGGGAGGCTGAGGCAAGAGAATCACCTAAGCCCAAGAGTTGAAGGTTGCTGTGACCTGTGTGACGCCAGGGCTATAAAGTGAGACTCTGTCACTACAAGAAAAAAAAAAAATGATTGAGGTCTATCCCGATGGGGCTTTTTCTGTAGCCATGTATCGTTGGAAACGCCTCATAGAGTAATGCTGTGGTTTTGCTTTTCTTGCAGGACTACCTGTTAGGTCTGTGGAAAAGAACTACAAGACAGTTGATAAAAGTATGAAAGACCTAATTAATTTGTTTAAAAAAAATAAATAGAATGAAAACTAGCCTACTAGCAGTATGGGCTGCTCTGGAAAAAAGAGGAAAAAAAGCATAGAAGCATATGTATAGCAATATAATCACTTATTTTTCTTTTGTTAATTTCTGGCCTTATTCCATATATTTCATCGTTTTGATCATAAGGTATGTAACAAGAAAAATGGAATTAAAAACCCACCATAATTTAGAGGTAAAGAATCAGTCAGAAAAATGAAAAGGCTAAAAAGTTAACATGTCTAAGAATTTAATTAATTAATTAATTTTTTTTTTGGTAGAGACAGAGTTTCATTTTATTGCCCTCGGTAGAGTGCCGTGGCGTCACATAGCTCATAGCAACCTCTAACTCCTGGACTTAGGCGATTCTCTTGCCTCAGCTTTCGGAGTAGCTGGGAAAGTAGCTACAGGCGCCCACCACAATGCTCGGCTATTTTTCTGTTTTGCAGGTCGGCCAAGGCTGGGTTTGAACCTGCCACCTTCGGTATATGGGGCCAGCGCCCTACTCGATAAGCCACAGGCACTGCCCTTTAATTTTTTTTTGAGATGGAGTTTCACTATGATGCCCTCAGTAGACTGTGGCATCATAGCTCACAGCAACCTCAAACTCTTGGGCTCAAATGATCTTCTTGCCTCAGCCTCCGTGTAGCTGGGACTCTAGGTGTCTGTCACCACACCCAGTTAGTTTTTCTATTTTTAGTAGAAAGGGGGTCTCGCTCTTGTTCAGGCTGGTCTCAAACTCCTGAGCTCAGGCAATTCACCCACCTCAGCCTCTCAGAATGTTGAGATTACAAGGATGAGCCACTGAGTCCAGCCAAGAATTTAAATTCTTTAAAAAAGTCTCATACAAGTAAATCTTATGTCTCCATCCTTCCACTGGTTAGTTGCTTCTTTACATGATCTATATAATTAAAAAAATTTTTCTTCTTTTTTTTAATAGAGATGAGGTTGTGCTATATTGCCCAGGCTGGTCTCAAACTCCTGGCCTCCCAAAGTGCTGGGATTATAGGCATGAGTTGCTGCACCTGGCCAAAACTGATATGATTTTGGTAGAAAGTTTACATATTCCCTCAAAAACGAGACTAAACCATAGCATAAAGGAACTGAGGCAAATAAGAGTCAGCATTCCAATTCTGACAAGACTGGAAAGGAGGCTCAGCGCTGTAGCTCAGTGAGTAGGACACTGGACACATACACCTAAGCTGGCAGGTTTGAACCTGGCCCGGGCCAGCTAAAACAACGACAACCACCACCACAACAAAAAAAGCCAGGTTGGCTTGGTGCCTGTGGCTCAACAGGCTAAGGCGCCAGCCACGTACACCTGAGTTGGCGGGTTCAAATCCAGCCCAGGCCCGCCAAACAACAATGACGGCTGCAACGAAAAAATAGCCGGGCGTTGTGGCAGGCGCCTGTGGTCCCAGCTACTTGGGAGGCAGAGGCAGGAGACTCGCTTGAGCCCAGGAATTGGAGGTTGCTGTGAGCTGTGATGCTACGGCACTCTCTCCAGGGTGACGGCTTGAGGCTCTGTCTCAAAAAAAAAAGCCAGGTGTTGTGGCGGACGCCTATAGTCCCAGCTACTTGGGAGGGTGAGGGAAGAGAATGGCTGAAGCCCAAGTTTGAGGTTGCCACAGCACTTTACTGAGGGCAAAATTGTTAGACTCTGTCTAAAAAAAAAAAAAAAAAAAAAAGACTGGAATAGAGCAGCCTTACAAGGAGGGGGCTAGGCTGCTGTCTGATTCTACCATTAGAGTTAACATGACTTTCAGTAAATCACTTCATTTGTGTCCAACTTTCTGGATTCAAAGAGTACATCTGGATCGAGAAAGTGTATTACATGATCTTTGGTCCCATTAGGAAGCTATGGATGGTATTCAATAAGGGGAGGATCCACTATCAGAAAAGCCACGGTGCTTACGTGTTCAAATCTGAACACTACGTTGAGCTCTGAGGTGAGAACCATAAAGCTGGCAGACCTAAAAAAAAAGATTGGACTGTGGCCTTTTGCTACATTTTTCTGTTTTATTCATTGCTGTAATACCAGAACCTAAAATAGGGCTTGGAACATAGGTAAACATTTACACATCTGTTTAAAGAATGAAGGAATGATAGCTGGTTTTGTGTGTGTGCGTATATATGATATATACTGTATTTTGAATTACATTCATTCAAAATTTAGCCAGTTTTAAGTGATTAGCAAAGAAAAAAATTCACTAATAGTCCACACTCAACTCTTCAAAGTGACTTTTTTTTTTTTAGTAAGAGGAAGGGCTTTATTCACCAGCCAGGAGCTTACGTCATAGAAGAATTCCAAATGGCTGCGCTCGAAAATGACTTTTGATAACTAAACACATTATTACTTCCATAGCCTAGGGACAGAGCACCTTGCCACCTACAGCATCCCTGGACAGGTATAGGCTCTAATGTCCTTAAAGGCACAAGAGCAGGATTCTGATTCTGCAGAGGAAAACTAGATCCCAGAGAATGCCCACATTCGTGGAGATCCTTAAATTAGAATAAAGCCACAATGAAATGAAGACTCTTGCTTTCTCATGATTCAAATTCCTGCCTTATAAACATGATCAATTACTACACGTTATAGCCTTTCAGGGTCCCCCAAGAGGAGAAAAAATTTAGAATGTTAAATTCTTGACTTTATATGTGCTTTTTGCAAAGATGATTAACTAGTAACATGTGGTAATATGTTTAAGGGAGAGAACATCTAACTTTAAACATGTGCTCTGTAACAAGTTATTATAATAGTTTTATTTGCTTTCCAAGTATGAGAGGACTGCTTTTACTTTAAAGTAAAAGGTCAGGGCAGCTCCTGTGGCTCAGTGAGTAGGGCGGTGGCCCCATACAGTGAGGGTGGTGGGTTCAAACTCAGCCCTGGTCAAACCACAACAAAAAAATAGCTGGGCGTTGTGGCAGGTGCCTGTAGTCCCAGCTACTTGGGAGGCTGAGGTAAGAGAATCGCCTAAGCCCAGAAGTTGGAGGTTGCTGTGAGCTGTGAAGCCATTGCACTCTACTGAGGGTGACAAAGTGAGACTCTGTCTCTAAAAATAAAATAAAATAAAGTAAAAAGTCACTTTTTTTTTTTTTGAGACAGAGTCTCATTTTGTTACTCTCAATAGAGTGTCACGGTGTCATAGCTCACAGCAACCTCAAACTCTTGGGCATAAGTGATTCTCTTGCTTCAGCCTCCTGAGTAGCTAGGACTACAAGTGCCCACCACAACACCCGGCTAGTTTTAGAGACAAGGTCTCCATCTAGCTCAGGCTGGTCTCGAACTCATAAGCTCAGGTAATCGACCCACCTCAGCCTCCCAAGTGCTGGGATTACAGGCGTGAATTGTTGTACCTGACCTTTTTTTTTTTTTTTGAGACAGAGCCTCAAGCTGTCACCCTGGAGAGAGTGCCGTGGCATCACAGCTCACAGCAACCTCCAATTCCTAGGCTCAAGAGAGTCTCCTGCCTCTGCCTCCCAAGTAGCTGGGACTACAGGCGCCCGCCACAACGCTCGGCTATTTTTGTTTAGGTTGCAGCCATCATTGTTGGTTGGTGGGCCCAGGCTGGATTTGAACCCGCCAGCTCAGATTTACATGGCTAGCGCCTTAGCCCGCTGAGCCACAGGCGCCGAGCCGTTGCACCTGACCTTAATGCAGAGGTTCTCAACCTATGGGTCATGACCTCTTTGTAATGATGAAAACACATCCTGCATATCAGATATTTACATTATGATTCATAACAGTAGCAAAATCACAGTTATGAAGTAGCAACAAAAATAATTTTATGGTTGGGGGTCACCACAACATGAGCAACTGTACTAAAGGGTCACGGCATTAGGAAAGTTGAGAACCACTGCCTTAAAGGGTCACTTTCTAGAGCAAAATAATGGAAGAGGTTTACTGAGGATTAAAGAAAAACAAAAACCCTCCTGGAAATAGTAACTTAGGAAACTTAGGAAATGAGCAACTTATTTTTTAGGGCAAAATAATGGAAGAGGTTTACTGAGGATTAAGGAAGAACAAAAACCCTCCTAGAAATAGTAACTTAGGAAATGAGCAACTTACTTCAGTTTTTCTGCTTTAAACTGT
Source organism: Arctocebus calabarensis (assembly GCA_963573935.1). Taxonomy (NCBI): domain Eukaryota; kingdom Metazoa; phylum Chordata; class Mammalia; order Primates; family Lorisidae; genus Arctocebus; species Arctocebus calabarensis. Next base: position 11,521 of record CAUYON010058028.1, read on the forward strand.
TGAGTGCAGTCATCAAATAGTTTTTGGTTCATTTCCATGAAGAGTTTCAGGGCATTGTATATCAAGCCATGTATCGTCCTACAAAGAAAACTTCACAGTGAGACTTGGGGTCCCCTTCCATCCCCATACTGCAGTCCTGCTCCTCTCCACATTGACCAGTCCTATTTTCCACAATCTTCCCAGCCACCAGATAAGAAGTCTATTAATTGTGATTCATTCACTTTTTCTTAAGAGTCGGCACACAGTTCTGTGGGTTCTCCCTTCCTAACTGCTCTCACGTGAGCATGTCAGGCTTCTTGGTCTACTGTCCTGGCTCACAATAGTCAAGAGCCACCTGGGTTGGAAGCTGAATAAAAAATGTTGAAACTTGAGCAAATATAACTAAGACAAAAATTTAAAAAGACAATAGTGGGATAACTTTATTTCCTATAAATGTCAGTTTCTTTTCAATCTTATTCACTGAGGACAGAAAAATTAATTTTAATAATGCCAAAGTAGAGCTTTGAAAGGTCAAAAATAAAATTAACATGGAACAGCTTAATCAGAACTTAGCTCTGTTTGACATATGTGGAGAGGGAGAAAGACCCAACTGTCCCAGCTGAGCCTCCAGATGACTCTGGTCTCAGATGCCACCTGATTGCAACACATAAAAGCCCCCCAGTGGAGATCAGCAGAGAAACTGCCCAGCAGAGCCCAGTCAACTCACTGAATTGTGAACAATATGGCAGAGTTAAAAACAATAAAACAGAAAGTGTAACTTTCAAATCATAACCATTTTATACTAAATTAATCCATCTTATAATAAAACCTAAATCATATTTAGAAAACATTTAAAAGAATATTTCTTCCTTTGCAATGGGCAGGAAATGAAAGTTGGTTACTATTAACAACTGTGTTGGCCTCACATTATACTAGATGATACACAGTAAGTACAGTTTTTCTGTAGGGCCTTTGTTATTACTTGTTTTATTCAATTAAAAAGAAAAAAAGAGGAGGTGCCCATAGCTTAGTGGATAGTGTGCCAGTCACGTACACTGAGGCTGGTGGGTTTGAACAAGCCTGGTCTGGGCCGGCTGAACAACAATGACAACTGCAACTAAAAAATAGCCAGGCATTGTGGCGGGTGGCTGTGGTCCCAGCTACTTGGGAGGCTGAGGCAAGAGAATCGCTTAGGTCCAAGGGTTGGAGGTTGCTGTGAGCTGTGATACCACAGCACTCTACCGAGGGCAACATAGTGAGACTCTGTCTCAAATAAAAAAAGAAAAGGGGGAAAAAAAGTTATAAAGAAAAGGTTGTTGAAAGTAGCTGAATTGTGCCAACAGATGTGTCTGCTACACTACTGAGCAGTGGCTACTTCCACCAAGATCAGCAACACTGCTAGTCCTGCAGCAAAATTTGTTGAATGGTTACTTCAAACATCTGCTAGGTACTTTATATATAGGGTAGACATAAACTTCATGTGCAATTTACTATGTTAAACTATTTTAAATTGCATGTGAACTTTATGTACACCTGTACATTAATTCTATCTTAATTAAGCTTCACAACAGAGTGAAGGTCTCTGCAAAGCAATGCACTTTATTTTCTCCATTTTTCAGATGAGGAAACTGGCTGAGAAAGACCTAGAGGGCTAACCTGCCTAGCAGGTTCAGACAGCTTGTTAGCAACAGAGCAACTAATCAAAGTCAAACTGATTCTGTTTGAACCCGCCACCCTCGGTATATATGGCCAGCGCCCACTCACTCAGTGAGCCACAGGTGCTGCCCTGCCTCCAGGTTTGAGTTTAAGAAGGGGGCAGCACCACCTACACCCTCAGCCAGGCAGTTATAAAGAGGGCTGGCCCCCACTGTGTGGGACAGCAGGAGGGATGCACCGATAGACACTGCTAGTGGGGAGGCTGGCTGGAACCTGAAAGCGGCTCACCAGCTTTGTGACTACAGATCGGTAGGACTCCTTATTCTCTCCAAGTCTCACTTTCCTTTTTCAGGTCTGTAAAATGGGGCAGTAGGACTAGATAACACAACTCTGCTCTTTAAAGTTTGGTTTATGATTATAATATATAAAGGAAAGAAGTGAAAGAAGATGGAGAAAGAAAAACTCTGATACTTACATTCATTTTAATACCAGAAGTATTAAATTCAGTATTAAAAAATAATATGGCACCAGGCGGTGCCTGTGGCTCAGTGAATAGGGTGCCGGACCCATATACCGAGGGTGGTGGGTTCAAACCTGGCCTGGCCAAACTGCAACAAAAAAATAGCCAGGTGTTGTGGAAGGCACCTGTAGTCCAGCTACTTGGCAGGCTGAGGCAAGAGAATCGCCTAAGCCCAAGAGCTGGAGGTTGCTGTGAGCTGTGACGCCACAGCACTCTACCGAGGTTGACAAAGTGAAACTCTGTCTCTAAAAAAAATTAAATAAATAAATAAATAATAATATAGCACCCACATTGACAATGTCCTTTTAAAGTATCAGGAAAGTATTGCTCAACTGATTTATTCATCCTTCTTAAGTAAAAAGATAACAGAGAGAAGTAGAAGTAAATGTTTCAACTCCTTGGCCTGTGTTTAGGTCACTACTCTTTCTTTTCTTTCTTGGGTAGTGACCACAGGGGGTGGTCCCTGGATTCCCCCAAAGGGCCTCACCCCATGAGCTTTGCAGTGACCCTCAACATCTTTGAAGGAGCTTAGGAAAACACCTCAAAAATGTTGCTATTGAAACTGGCAGAGGTGGGAGCAAACAGACATGCTTTTATACATGCAAGGTTAAGGAGGTAAAATAAAAGGCTACAAATAAAATCTACAATGCTATACGATTTAAAGTCCACAAAGAAATTGATATTTTTATTTTATAACTACTAAAATTTGGATTTTTACTGTAATCGAACCATCAGCAAAATATGTAACACTTAAAAGTGACTGTAAAAGATGAGAGCAAGTCCGTTCTTACTTATTCCAATGGGTCTTCGAGTTTCGGTACAAGGATGGGAACATGATGGGCAGAATCTTGGCTGCGTTGTCACTGATTAAGCTCATGATGTATTCATTATTCCAGTAATACAGTGCCCGCTCTGCCACCTGAAAGACAGAAGTGCATGGCTGCTGCTGGCGACCATGCTTAGAAACATTAGGCAGGTGTCCTTACTGTTAAACCTAAAAAGAGGATAACTAATTATACTGAATCAGAAAGTTATGATTATTTCTATAAATTCAAAATACTCTAGATAATAACCTTGAAGAGCTCTAGACAAAGAGGCAGATAACTTCTTGTGTATCAAGAAATCAAGAACATTGTCACTTATTTCTCTATTCAATAAACAGAAAAGACACTTGACTGGACCCTAAAGACCCAAGTCAGAGGAGTTTGTTCCATCCGTCCAGCCATCTTTCATCCCTCCAGCATGGCCACCCCCATTTTAATCCCCTATCTGCCCCAAATTTAGGTCTCTGAAGTGTGCAATGTGCTTCAGCACTGAGCATTTTGCAGTGAAACCTTTTTGTTTGTTTTGCAGTTTTTGGCCAGGGCTGGGTTTGAACCCGCCACCTCCAGCATATGGGACCTGTGCCCTACTCCGTTGAGCCACAGGCACCGAACCGCGAAACCTTCTGAAGGCAGAAATTTTTGCTTTCAAAAAGCATTTGAGTAGGTGAATAAGTGGGGGCGGGACACAGGAGGAACCAAGGTCACTGAGGTTCCTTTTTTTTTTTTTTTTTTAAGATAGAGCCTCAAGCTGTCACCCTGGATAGAGTGCCATGGCATCACAGCTCACAGCAATCTTCAATTCCTGGGTTCAAGCGAGTCTCTTGCCTCCACCTTCCAAGTAGCTGGGACTACAGGCGCCCGCCACAATGCCTGGCCATTTTTTGGTTGCAGCCGTCATTGAGGTTTGGCGGGCCCAGGCTGGATTCAAACGCGCCAGCTCAGGTGTACGTGGCTGGCGCCTTAGCCCAGCCACAGGCGTCGAGCCTGAGGTTCCCATTTTTATTGCCAAAACTTTCAAACATACATAAAGATGAAAGACTAGTCTGACTCCCTCCCCCCAGATTCAGCAACAGTTCACATCTCAGCCCTGTTTGCTGTCTCCACAGTCAACAAGCACATGTCTCCATGTTCTGCAGAGCTATCTGAGAGCTCAGGGCAGTCCCAGGGCACCTGGCCTGTCCCTGTCACAGCAAATACTCCCTGGGAAGAGGAGCTTCTCCTACCTGACCACACGCTGTCACCACACCTGTGCATGCATGGACCTGATAGGAGCACTAAGGGACTCTAAGTAGAGGGGATGACATTTCTGCTAGAAACCTACAGCCTAGAGATTCTGAGATCGTGGCTCAGTGTGTGAGGGTGGGATGCGGAGAGAATGATGGGCAAGACCATGCCAGGCTCAGGAATCAGGGAAGATTTCTTAGAGGCAGTGGGCTAGAATAAACTCCACAGAATAGGAGTGAATTGGCTGAAGGAAGACAGGCATACACAAGAACATAAGAGTGTGAATTTAATAAAAGGTTACCATTACACTGATGGCTTACAGACTATTTCTCATTCAAGACTTCCACACCTTGTATTTAAAAAAACATCTATGTATCTAGCTACAAATATATTTGGGGGTAAGATTTTAAGCCTGAATTAGAAAACAGAAACTTAAGATGCTTGAAGGTTTAAGTTTTGAAGTTTTTTCTAAAACCAGCAATTTTTTTTTTTTTTTGATGAAAAACATCTAAAAATTAAGAATGAGGGTGGCGCCTGTGGCTCAGTGAGTAGGGTGCCTGCCCCATATACTGAGAGTGGCGGGTTCAAACCCGACCCCGGCCAAACTGCAACAAAAAAATAGCCAGGTGTTGTGGCAGGTGCCCTTAGTCCCAGCTACTCAGGAGGCTGAGGCAAGAGAATCACCTAAGCCCTAAAGCTGGAGGTTGCTGTGAGCTGTGATGCCACAGCACTCTACCGATGGCAACAAAGTGAGACTGTCTCTTAAAGAAACAAACAAAAAAAGGAGCTGGTCTTATGTTTTTATGTCTAGAAAAGATTCAGGAAAGTACTCTTTGCTGATGTGAAGCAGAAGCCAGGATGGGCTCAAGCCTGGGTAAGGGATAAAGATGAAAGAGCACTGAGGAAGTTTGAGGGGGAGCCCTCCTGTTGATGGCCACAGGGAGTCTCAGTGCCAAACTTCCCACTGGAGTCAAAGCCTGTCTTGGTAACCCTTCATGCTCTGTTCGTGGTCAGGGTTGTAGGAGGAAAGGCCTGCGCACGCACACACACAGGATGAAGGCTCCTTGCAGCTACACAGCCCTCTCACACTCCATCTTTCCCACCTGAAATTCTCTTTCTTGTTTTCCTATCACATGCCCTTTATTCAAATGACACGATGATTTTAATTTGTTCCTGCCTTCTCTTGGAAGTATAATGTTATCTATATTAATAGTTATTTCAGCACCGGGGCAAGGGCTTGTTTCTAAGAAACTTCAAATGACTTTCAGTCTCTTCCTGGTGTTCCAGTGTTGGGTGCTCTGGCCAGTGCCCCGTTGTGCTGATCCTTACAGCTTCTAGAAAACCATACTCCTTTCTGCAAACTGCTCACACTGCATGTTTTGAAAAACACTATTTTTATTCCCTAGTTCCTTATGTGAGAACTTGCAGAAGTTTCTAACATTGGCTTGGCGGGTTCAAACCTGCCAGGGCCTGCTAAACAACAATTGACAACTACAACCAAAAAATAGCTGGGCGTTGTGGCAGATGCCTGTAGTCCCAGCCACTTGGGAGGCTGAGGCAAGAGAATTGCTTAAGCCCAAGAGTTTGAGGGTGCTGTGAGCTGTGACGCCATGGCCCTTTACCGAGGGCATCATAGACTCTGTTTTAAAAAAAAAAGAAAAAAAGAAATTCTAACATAAGAACTCTATGACCTGCCATGGAACATGGAAGAGACTGAACATAGTGGTGCCCTTCTCTGACCGCCGACTCAGTCTACCTCACTTTACTACTGCAGCCCACTTGCCAGACAGACATCTTACTTTTGTCACTTGCTGAGCTTTTTTGTCTGAGTTTTGTTGGTTTCAATGACCCATTCATAACTATCCTAAAAGGCTCCCTCTCTCTCCTGAAGCCCCACTTACCTGGAAGTGTGGACTGGAGACACACTTGGCTAACTGCCGGAAAAGAGGCTCCATGATCTTCACAAATTCTGATGGCTCAATTACATCTAAAATCTCTTCTAATTCATTTAAGAACATTACTTCTTTTGGACTGTGAGTCTTTGGCCAGTATTTGAGAAGTGCCATCACCACCTGCAAGAGAAAGGACACATGGAAGGAGGGATGCCTGTGAAGTGACACTGTGAAGTGACAAGGTAGAAGAGGTGACTGTAGAAGAAATAGTGACTCAGAAATCCATCAGTATGTGGTTCTTTGAAATTATAGAAATAGGTACACTTTTACATATTTTCCTTCTGTTTCTGCCTCTCCAGCAGCTAGGACTACACAGGTGTGTGCCACTGCACTCCACTTTATACACTTTATTTATTTTTTTATTTATTTATCTTTTTTTGAGACAGAGCCTCAAGCTGTCACCCTGGTTAGGGTACTGTGGCATTACAGCTCACAGCAACCTCCAATTCCTGGGCTCAAGGGAGTCTCTTGCCCCGCCTCCCAAGTAGCTGGGACTACGGCGCCCGCCACAACGCCCGGCCATTTTTGGTTGCAGCCATGATTGTTGTTTGGCGGGCCCGGGCTGGATTCGAACCCGCCAACTCAGGTGTACGTGGCTGGTGCCTTAGCCTGTTGAGCCACAGGCGCCGAGCCACTTTATACACTTTAGAACCACAATTTTAATTTATGCGACCCATTCTCCTCTGATTAAATAAAATTTCAGTATTAGTTTTTTGCTTAAAAAAAAAAAAAAAAAAAAAAAGACAAAACAAAAAAATAAGCAGTTAGGCGATTATACCAGTACAAAATACTGAATTTGACTCAGTACAGATTAATAATACTTCTAGAGTTTAGTTATCTTAGTTCTAAAATGAACAATCCAAAATAGGCATTTACATGTAAGTACATATACAGCACACATACATTGGCACACACAACTGTACAAGTACGAGCAATTTCTCTAAAGCAGTTGTCTGGCCTGGTCACAGCAGCACCATGGAGACACCACCCCAGCTCCCGGGCTGGGGCCAAGACTGCTGCGTGGAATTGCTGCAAGTGTTGGTTCTTTGGGACCGGCTGGTTGCTTTCGCTCACTAGTCACACCAACTCACTGTGTAGCAAGCCAGCCTTTTAGCCATTATGGTTGTTAAAAAATAAGGTGGGCATTTAAAAAAAAAAACATTGATTTAGAACAAATGCTTTGGCATTAGGGCTCTGGACACTATGCTATAATATTACAATTCATAAGTTCCAAAATTTATAAAAAAACTTTCTAATTCTCAAGTCTCATAAAAGTCTGCAACACAACTATTTTTAAAAATGCATCATTTAATGACTTTCCTGCTTCTAACTCAAAATTATTTAGTAGACATTAATTGCACTCCTACCTTAGTAGTGCATTATTCGTACTGGAAACACTGTTAAGGATATAGCAGATGCGGCTCGGCGCCTGTGGCTCAATGGGCTAAGGCGCCAGCCACGTACACCTGAGCTGGTGGGTTCAAATCCAGCCTGGGCCCGCCAAGCAACAATGACGGCTGCAACCAAAAAATGGCCAGGCTTTGTGGCGGGCGCCTGTAGTCCCAGCTACTTGGGAGGCAGAGGCAGGAGACTTGCTTGAGCCCAGGAATTGGAGGTTGCTGTGAGCTGTGTTGCCACAGCGTTCTATCCAGGGTGGGTGCTCGAGGCTATGTCTAAAAAAAAAAAAAAAAAAAAAAAGGATATAGCAGATGCAATCACAGAAATCTACCATTCCTTTTCATTTGTCCAATGAAATTTTATTAGGAGAAATGCAAGGAGCTATACAACACAATGGATTTAAGCTAGTCTGTTTCTTTGGAAAAGGTATTATTTCTGGAATCAGATTTCACATACTGGATTTAAATGATTTGTGATCAATACCCAGCTAGTTCAGCTGCTTCAGAGTAGGGCAGTGTTCTGTGGAGGAAGGTATCTGCTCAGGGAATGCTAATCCCAGGCAACAATGGCTCTTTGATGCTGGGTATTCCAAGGCACCAAGCTTTCCTTAAGAAACTTAAGGGACTGCCTGCTCCCTGGAGAGGGCAAGAGGGCCTGGGTGGGCATAGCAGCCCAGCCTCAGGTCCTGGGGAGCCCCCTTTCCTGTCTTAGCACATTAGGGAAAAAGCAGAGCTGTCACCAGACCCTGCAGTAAAACTCAATTAATCTAAAGAGGCAGGCAAACACATCTTTTGGGGGCAAGACACAATTATAAGAGGGACTTTCCCTAACAAATACATCAGTGTACCTGGTTTCTTGTACCCACGACGAATCCCCAAAAATAAAAAAAAATAAAAAAAATAAAAAGAAAGAAAGAAAATGGAACACAATTTTACTTTCATAAGCTATCTGATGAGTCTCTATTCTTTTTACAACAATAGTGAACATACTTAATATGCTCAGAAAGCTTTTGGGTACTATGTTCACAATTCTGCAAATAAAAAATACTAATTACAAACTATAAATGGAGGCAACAAACATCCTTTATATCCCAATCTTTTAAGAGGATCACACTCTACAAATCTCTGAGCCTAGACACCCATGATTTCTGCTGGAATTCCTACAGTGGGCTGGGAACACACACCAAGTGTCCTCAATGGTACCAAGCAGGTACACACCTTCACAAAAGTTTACACCTTAATATTGACATGCTTTTGATGCTGAAGGAAGATAAAATGGCCTTTGCATTTTCATAAAATATGAATTTCAAAGGAAGAAATTTACTAAGATGAGTATTTCTTTTTTTTTGAGACAGACCCTCAAGCTGTCACCCTGGGTAGAGTGCTGTGGCATCACAGCTCACAGCAACCTCTAATACCTGGGCTCAAGCGAGTCTCTTGCCCCTGCCTCCCAAGTAGCTGGGACTACAGGCGCCTGCCACAATGCCCGGCCATTTTTTGGTTGCAGCCGTCATTGTTTGGCGGGCCCGGGCTGGATTCGAACCTGCCAGCTCAGGTGTACGTGGCTGGCACCTCAGCCCTTTGAGCCACAGGCACCGAGCCTAAGATAAATATTTCTACTACATAGAAAGTAAAATCTTTCTAAAGCCAAGATAGTACCACTATATTATCTGTGCACCAGGAAACTAAGACATGAAGTGATTCTAGGTGGAAATAATAGGGACTGAATACATGAGGTTTACGGCTTCTCTGTGCTGGCATCCAGAGTTTTTGGTTAAAGAGTTTTTCTTTGTTTTTTTTTTTTTTTTTGAGACAGAGCCTCAAGCTGTCACCCTGGATAGAGTGCCGTAGCATCACAGCTCACAGCAACCTCCAATTCCTGGGCTTTAGCGAGTCTCCTGCCTCTGCCTCCTAAGTAGCTGGGACTATAGGCGCCTGCCACAATGCCTGGCCATTTTTTGGTTGCAGCTGTCATTGTTGTTTGGTGGGCCTGGGCTGGATTCGAACCCGCCAGCTCAGGTGTACATGGTTGGTGCCTTAGTTCGTTGAGCCACAGGCACAGAGCCGCATCCAGAATTTTTTATGTTATACTTATAAGGAAGGACCCAACAGAAGTTGCAATTAAGAGCTCTCATTCTTGCAAATTTATTTATTTTTAAGACAGAGTCTCACTTTGTTGTCCTTGGTAGAGTGCTGTGGCATAGCTCACAGGAACCTCAAACTCTTGGGCTCAAGTGATCCTCTTGCCTCAGCCTTCCAAGTAACTGGGACCATAGGCGCCCGCCACAATGCCTGGCCATTTTTAGACATGGGGGTCTCACTCTTGTTCAGACTGTTCTCAAACTCCTGACCTCAGGCGACCACCCACCTGAGCCTCCCAAAGTGCTATGAATATAGATATGATGCACTGTGCCAGGCCACTCTTGCAAATTTTTATTTGCTTTATTATTTACTATACTAGTAGGAATGAAAAACATTTATAAACTTTGCCCTCTTTCATATTATTTCTAGATGGAAAAGAGAAGGGTTGGTGAAGCTCACTGAGCTTGCCAGAACAGGATCAGGATGCAGGCTTCAATAGTCAGTGGCCAGTAGGACAGAGATGCCACAGGCGGTGGGTGGGTGGGAGAAGCCTTAGTCTGTGGTAAACACAGCATGGCGTTTGGTGAGTTCTTCAGCTACTACAGGAGTATAAGAAATATGAACAAAGAAAAATCATAAGAGAAAACTTAGAATACTTTTCCTTTCCTTCCATTATTTTTCTTTTTTATTTTTGAATAGAAAAACGCTAGGGGGAGATGGAATTTTTTTACATATTATTTTCTCCAGAAAGAGCTCTCTTCCTTTAGTTTGAAGATGACCTCAAATACAGACAGAGGAATAAGGGTGTGTAACCGCTGGAGAAAATACAGTGTTTAAAAAAAAAAAAAAGGAAAAAAACCTCTCCGATGTGTTTTTTTTATTATTAACACTGACTCGTTTTTCTTTTCCGTACCTAAACATGCCTTCAGTCAGTTGAGGATAAAAATAACACATACCAACTCTAAACTGAAGTTAAGAGCCTTGACTGTGCTTGATGCTGGAGTGTGATAGCATTTGGCACTTTTCTTTGGGAGCTTCCATAATCTCAGCCAGAGTTGTGACAGAGTTAGTGTTTGGAGGCCTGAGGGAGACAATGCAGGAATGTGGCATTCCAGGAGGGGCCAGCAGGGTGGGGAAGGCTGGGCGAATAGTTCTCTGACCCTAGTTGTCTACCTAATCCAGAGGAGGAGAGCTTTTCCTAAATTTTGTGAGTGAGATGGGGAAGCCTCCATAGAATGTAAAAGCTTCAAAGAAAGCACAACTCAGAAGCCAGTTTAACTCAGGAATTCAGGATTAAGATTTCTCATGTGGCTTGCGGCCTGTAGCTCAGGATTAGGGTGCTGGCCACATACACCGAGGCTGGTGGGTCGAATCCAGCCTGGGCCTGCCAAACAACAATGACAACTGCAATAAAAAAATAGCCGGGTGTTGTGGTGGGCGCCTGTAGTCCCAGCTACTTGGGAGGCTGAGGCAAGAGAATTGCTTAAGCCGGAGAGTTTGAGGTTGCTGTGAGCTGTGATGCCATTGCACTTTACCAAGGGTGATATACTGAAACTGTCTAAAATAAATAAATTAGTAAATAAATAAATAATTTCTCATGTAATTTCACTATAAGAATTACAACCTCATTAAAAAAAATGAGCGTAAGACAGCTGAAGGCCCAGGAAAGACTCAGATGTGACCAGCTACCTCTGCACCTTTTATCCTGACAGTGATTTTATTTTATTTTATTTTTTTTTGAGACAGAGGCTCACTCTGTCACCTGGGTAGAGTGCAGTGGCATGATAGCCCACAGCAACTTCAAACTCTTGGGGTCAAGTGATCCTCAGCCTCTTGAACAGCTAGGATTACAGCTAGGATTACCCACCACAAGGCCTGGCTACTGACTGACTTTTAAAAGAGCATTCAAACATTTGAAATAGCACCAAACACTCCTTATTTTGCTACTCAACAATAAAAAACTCCAATTTTGAAAGTAGACAAATAAACAGACATTTCTGCAAAGAAGATACAAATGGTCAATATGAACATGAAAAGATGCTCAACATCATTGTTAGGGAAATGCAACTCAATACTACAATAAGATACTACTTCACACCACTAGGATGACTCTAAGAAAAAAGGAAATAACAAGCATTGGTGAGGATATAGAAAACAGGGACTTTTGTACCTTGCTGGTGGGATGTAAAACTGTGCTGTTGCTATGGAAAACAGTATGACAGTTCCTCAAAAAGTAAACATACAATACATAGAATTCAGAAATTCTACTTCTGGGTACATATCTAAAGGACTTGAAAATGGGGACTTAAACAGATAGCTGCACACCAATATAAAAACACTGCATTTCCCCAAATAGCTAAAAGGCAAGAATAATCCAAGTGTCCACTGGTGATTAAATAGATAAACTAAATGTGGTCTATCCATATAATGGAATACTGTTCAACCATAATAAGGAGTGAAGTTCTGACACATGATACAACATGGATGACCCTTGCCAGGCATGCTGAATGAGATAAACCAGACACAAAAAGAACAAATATTTTATGATCCTACTTATATGAGGTTTGGAGTTGTCAAATTCACAGACAGAAAACAGATTACAGGTTAACAGGCTGGGGGGCAGGGACAATAAATAAGGTGTTATTACTTAATAGGTAGATTTTTGTTTGGGGTGATGACGAAGTTTTGGAAATAGTGGTGATGGCTGTACAACATTGTAAATGCAATTAATGCCAGTGAAATTATATAATTGAAATTTAAAATGATATATTCTACCACAATTAAAAAGAATTTCTAGGTAATAAAAACCAAATCTTTCAATTATACATTTTAAAAGGGTGGATTGTACGGTATGTGAATTACATTTCAGTAAGTTGTTTAAAAGTTTATTCAAATGCCTAAATTGGTACCCCACATGTCTGATTTTGTTAATAATAGCTACAATAGTATGTCCATGTATGAGTATGTATGTATTTATTTTATTAGATAAGGTCTCTCTCTGTCACTCAGGGAGTGATGTACTATGATCATAGCTCACTGTAGCTTCAAACTCCTGGGCTCAAGTGATCCTTCTTTCTTGCTTCCCAAAGTGCTAGGATTACAGGAATGAGCCACTATGCCCAGCTGGCCTTTTTATTTTTTTTGAGACTGAGCCTCAAGCTGTCACCCTGGATAGAGTGCTGTGGCTTCAAAGCTCACAGAAACCTCCAATTCCTGGGCTCAAGCGAGTCTCTTGCCTCCCCCTCCCAAGTAGCTGGGACTACAGGCGCCCACCACAACACCCGGCCATTTTTTGGTTGCAGCCGTCATTGTTGTTTGATGGGCCCAGGCTGGATTCGAACCCGCCAGCTCAGGTGTACATGGCTGGTGCCTTAGCCCATTGAGCCACAGGCGCCAAGCCGGCCTTTTTATTTTTAATAAATATAAATGTTATGAAAATAACAAACCTAAATGTAGAATGGCAACAATCTAACATTTACTTGTGACTCAACAATCATAAAATAGTAACACTTTTTTTTTTTTTTTTTGAGACAGAGCCTCAAGCTGTCACCCTGGGTAGAGTGCGTGGCATCACAGCTCACAGCAACCTCCAATTCCTGGACTCAAGCAAGTCTACTGCCTCTGCTTCCCAAGTAGCTGGGACTACAGGCATCCGCCACGACGCCTGGCCATTTTTTGGTTGCAGCCACCACTGTTGTTTGGCGGGTCCGGGCTGGATTCGAAACCGTGAGCTCAGGTGTACATGGCTGGCGCCTTAGCCGGTTGAGCCACAGGTGCCGAGCCTAAAATAGTAACACTCTTAGAAAGAATTTTCAAGATAGTAAAACCTCTTTGGTATAATAAGCATTTCAAATCCTTACTATTATATAATTCCTCTGACTGAAGTAAGTTCGACATGTTGCCAGATCAAGTCATGATTTAGAGGCTAAAATCATTCAAGTGATTTGTGTTCAAAGGACTAATGTGCAACGAAGAATAAAGTGGCAATCTCCTTACATAAAATAATCTCTGCATTAGAGGAACCTGCAATTAAAATTACTATAATCTGAAAATCTGTAATGAATGAAAAGAGCCAGTTTATGAGAATTGTAAATTAAAATTGAAAAGCTATCTGAATAGTGATTTGGTGAAGTAGACATCGCAATATTTACATTTAGTGAAACATGCACATCTTACAAGATGCGTTAGCAACAGAATTAAGAGCAGAGCATGAACTTACTGGTTCAGTGAGGGTGCTGTCCTTTTCTAAAAACTGCACTACACAGTACGCCAGCTAAAAAGTAAAAGGAGAGTGTTAATGTTTCAACATGGAAATGCTGCTGTGCAAAGGCCTAGTTTGACCCTTGGCGAAGGCTGAGTGGTGCTCTCAGGGGGCAACGGCAGCATGACGTTCCACTTCTTTCCCTATTCATTGGTGATAGATTGGAAAGCTTTAAAAAAAAAAAAAGGAAAAGAAAAAAAACAAAACAAAACCCCTAGAAAATAGTCTTTTAGACTAACACCACCACCAAGTCAACATGGTATGATAGGGATTTTTCTTTTTCTGAAGATTATAACGAAAAGTAATCTAATAGGTAGGCAAATTAAAATGTGGTTCCATTAAACACCTGAACTATTAACTTCTTTTGTACAATAATTCACATGATAATCTGGCTGCATATAAAGATATTACCAGTTAATAGCGATCAGAGAAAAGAAGTAAAAATGTTTCCCAGGAAGCCAGTGTCATAAGACTCCATTAAAAACGTGTCATTTGTCCAGGTTGTAAAATCCCAAAGGGGACTCTGGCGGAAAAGAGTCTCCTTCATTTCTGAACATGTACTATGGCGTGACTACTCAACGTCACACTGTTGACAGCTAAAAGGGAATGTATGCATTCACTATGGCCCAAGATGGGAGTTTTTCTGAAGTAAATCTTCAGTGTGTTCCAAACAGTGATCTAAGTAAATGCAGCCCACTAGCCAGCCAGCAACCACTTACTGATCAATCTTCTAGTCTAACTGTAGTTAGATTTTAAAAATCCACAGCTTTTTTTCCATTTCTTTGGCAATGGATTGATAGGCTTCTTTTAGGTACTAGATTTTAGGTCACCCTACAGAAAATTTTCCTCTTGACCCCTTTCAGAGAGTTACTTATTCCCTTCTCTTTGCTTAAAACTAATTTTAAAATTCTGTATTCTAGATAATTCTCTGAATTTCTTAAAAGGAATCTTTATCTCTTTATTCTTTTAATTACCACCCAGAACCTTATTACTCAAGTTAATAATATGATACAAAAAAAGAAAACACTCTTGGTTAAAGGCTGGATTCACTATCTTGAGTTCAATCCTGCTCAAAGGACAACTGTGCTCAGCAGCACCTTCCCTTGCCCCCTTACCTGGGGATGGTAGACACTCAGAGATTTCACTTTGTGCAAAGGTAGTAACACCTTCAATAAGAAAATCTTGTGCTCTTCTTTTAGTGGTAAGGCAAATCCATTAATTATACTGGAAAAAGAAAATTTATTTGGCTTGAATATTTACAAATTCTACATTTTAAGCAAATATCTTGCTGCTGTTCTTTCAGTTTTTGTTTTCAGCATGAAAACCCAGCAGGCAGAATTACGCACATGTAGCGGGGAAGCCTATAGTCCCAGTTACCTGGAGGTGAGGAGAAAGGATTGCTTAAACCCAGGAGTTTGGGGTTATATTAAGTTAAGATTATGCCAATGCACTGCACTCTAGCCTGGACAACATAGTGAGACTTGAAATCTCTGGAAAAAAGAAAAAAAAAAAAATATATATATATATATAAGAGTGTGTGTGTGTGTGTATGTGTTTCAGAATAAAAGGTTATTAAATGCCTTTAAGGAAGTATAGACTTTTATTTATTTTTTTTAGAGACAGTCTTACTTTGTTGCCCTCGGTAGAGTGCTGTGATGTCACAGCTCACAGCAACCTCCAGCTCTTGGGCTTAGGTGATTCTCTTGCCTCAGCCTCCTAAGTAGCTGGGACCACAGGTACCTGCCACACGCCTGGCTATTTTTTTGTTGCAGTTTGGCTGGGGTCAGGTTTGAACCCGCTACCCTTGGTATATGGGGTTGGCGCCCTACTCACTGAGCCACAGGTGCCGCTCTGGAAGCATGGACATTTTTGTCTTTATATTACAAGGTAATTTTAAAATTCTGGGTTTATAGGCATTACCCAGAACAGTAAGAAGCTGACTCAACAGGCAGGCAGAATCTTTAGCTCAAACAGGGCCAAGAAGACTGCCTAGCTCAGGCAGGATCACTAGTTCCAGATTGTCCTACAGCCAATGCCCTCCGTCACCCACTATTAGGAAGTCATGCTTCCCTGTACTAATCAGGCTTACTATTCTATTTGTTAGCAACAGAGTCTGAGAGTTTGCAGAATGAGTATGTTAGTTTAAAAAAAAAAGAAAATCAATCAGAAAGCTGTTCTCTTTTATAAGGAAAAGGGGTCTTACTTAGAGCCTCCAAAGTGAAGGTTTACTTACTTGGTTGTATACTTAAGCAAATGCAAATAGATGTTACAGAGCTGTAGAAGGAGATAGAAAGGTGTCTAATGTGAACCTCCATGATTCATTCAGTACAGGGCACATGACGCTGTAGGAGGGATGGGTCTGGAGGGGCCCTTTGTGTAAGATCTGTTCATTCACATGGGAAAATCCTCAAGGCAAAACCCCTCTTTTAGAAGGAGAGTTAAAAAAGGCCCAGCAGTGGGGACTGCACAGAGGCCCTTATGCATGAGAGATGGCAGGCTGGGCTAAACACCTTACATAGCTCACCCATCCCTGTAAGAATGAGGGAGGAAAAGTGGTTATTCTTCCCATTTTAAAGAAGTAACTTGCCCAAACTCAAACAACTAGTAAGGGGCAGCCTCTTAGCCACTCACTACTACACTGAGAGAGGAAAAAGTCCAGTCAAGTTTGGAGACTAATTAAAGCAGAATTTTCAATAAGGACTAACTTTTTTTCAAATTACATCTTAAATAGCAAGGACAATTTTTCTCAGAACTAATGGGCAGGACCATATTCACCAGATAACAATAGCATTCCATGAGAAAAGATTCTTTTTTTTCAAATGCTGTAGGGAATGACTAGATTTAACAACAGTAAGGAGTTTTTTCACTGCAGGTTTCCTCAGAACTCTGAGCTGCTAAGGTACATTACATCCCCAGAAAGGCACAGGAAAGCTCTTCTCCATGCTTATCTATCATGAAGCCTTAAGAAACTCTGTTCAGTAAACAGTGGGTTAGGAGGTCTAATATAAAACCTATGGGAAGGCGTGGTGTCCATAGCACAGTGGTTATGGCACCAGCCACATACACTGAGGCTGGCGGGTTGGAAACCAGCCTGGGCCAGCTAAATAACAATGATGAATGCAACATAAAATAGCTAGGTGTTGTGGCGGGTGCCTGAAATCCCAGCTACTTGGGATGCTGAGGCAAGAGAATCGCTTAAGCCCATGAGTTTGAGGTTGCTGTGAGCTCACAGCACCCTACCAGGGCGACAAAGTGAGAGAGACTGTCAATAAAAAAAAAAAAAACAAAAATTAAAAATATTAAATCAAATCAATAAAACCTATGGGGTATCAATTTAAAACAGTGATAGCAAGCCACCAACTCAAATCAAGATAATGAATGTTTTAAACATTCATTATCTTGATTTGAGTTGTTTGCTTGCTATCACTTTTTTAAAATACATCTGAAAAATTCATAAAATCAAAGCAACTTAAAAAATTAGCATTTACTCAATATCCCAAACGTACAATCTATTCTTACAAAGTATCTAAATATAAACCTTCTAAGGTAGCTATTTTTAACATTGCTCTTGAGGAAATAATTGAAATTATATTTCCATATTAATGATTCTTAGATATGAAGTAGAATCTATATATGGAAACATAAAAATGGGGGAATTTGTCATTTGGGTGTGTTCTAATCCAAGAGCTTACCAATCTGTTCCTTACATGAAATCTTATATACATTACGTTAGGGAATGGCCCCAATTGCCTCACTTTGGGGAGTGGGACAGTTGAACTCAATGAACTGGATCATTCTGGCATAAATTCCATCGATAGCCATTTGCTGCCACTAACACAGACTTACCTTCCCAATATTTCCAGTAATTCTGCTATGCCATTGTGATGCTCTGTTTCATAAATAAACCTAGAAAAAATAATTTGTCAATTAGAATTAGACCCTGAAATAACAACTGGAAAGACTAAATCCCCTGAATAAGAAAATGATCCTTGTAGGAGAAAGTCACAGAGCCAGGCAACAATGAGCACACCTTTTGTGAAAACCTTCATGGGGTGCAGGCAGCTGCTTACCGTTCCCAGATGAACCAAAGAAACTCCTCAAAGACTGAAGATATAACTGCCTTCAGAACAGAGAGCTTGGCCTTGCTGATTTTTTCTCATTATTTTATTTTGAAAATTTTCAGGCATCCAATAAAGTAGAAAGGATTTAACAGCACACACCCATAAATCAACCACCCAGATTCAACCACTAACAATGTGCTCTATTAGCTTGACCACATATAAATCGGTCTAGTTACTCCTCTACCCATTCATTAATTCATCTTACACTTTCACTGCATTTCAACATAAGTTGAAGTCTTACTCCATCTTAAAGCCTGCAGCATTTAGCACAGTCCCTGCAAAGGGCAGAAGTGATTTCCTGAACACCTGGACCATCGGGCCTACTTGCCTGCTGACACCCCTACGCTTCCTCTCTACTGCCTCAGGTGCGATCTTTTTGGAACGCCAGTCTGTCTTGATTTCCTTCTTCAGAGCACTCTCTGCCACTGTGCCTGCTTCTAGAGGAGCTCCTAGAACATACACCCCACCCCTTGTGTCAGCTTCTTCCTCCAGATGGGACTGTTTCTCATTACTGTGCTCCCAAGAGTAGGTCCAAGCCTGGCATCTGTTTGATTCTTTAAACACATCTGTTGAATGAAATGGGGACAGGGAAAGAGAACAGGACATGTCCTCCCCCAGGGAGGCCTTACTTGTTTTGCATCAGTCTGAACCTACATATGCAAAGTATTCCGCAAGAAGTGAGAGAGCGGTCTGAAAAAGGTTCCTGCTTAAAAGTATGTGCTTAGAGACAGGGCTAAGCAAAAAATAAATCTGTAAAGTTTAAAAATTTTTCATCGTAGGCCAGGTGTAGTGGCTTATGCTTATAATCCCAGCACCTTGGGAGGCCAAGGCAGTTGGATGGAACTTGGAGTGAGCTATGATGATGCCACTGTACTCCAGGCTGGGCAACAGCAATACTCTGTTTAAAAAAAAAAAGAAAGAAAGAAAGAAAGAAAAAAACAAATTTCACTGTTGTTGTTCAAAACAAATAGAATAGTGCCCTTAAGATAAAGAACAGGCCAAATTTCTGCAGATATAAAATTCTCAAGAATGGCCTTAACATTTCTATATTCCCAGATGACCAGAATCCACTGAGAACTGGTGCTTAAAAACTGGGCCCTGGGGAGGATTTTGATAGATAATAAAAAATAAGAGTGGGGAAGAACTTGTTTAGTTAGAATGAAGGTTTGTGATATGGAGTGGTGGACAGAAAGGGGAATGATATGTGGAGAGGCTGGAAGGTCAGTCCCACAGGAACTAGGAGGCAGAACTATGGGGCAGTGAAACATAGAAGCAAGGAACAGATTTGACCTCCGCCTAATAGTGAGCAGCAAAGTTACCATGGTAGGATGTGATACTGTGTGTGACAAGAATAATGGTGGTGTGACTATACAGAATGCAGTTTCCTTGTCCTGTGTACTCTTAACCACACTTGCCCTAAGACATGGTGCATCTACATTGAGAACTTTCATTTATGAAACTTACTCTGAAGGCTCCCTTTCTGCAGCCAGACACCTTCAGTTTCTCAGTTCTCTAACACACACCCTGGAGAGCTGTGCAGCCAGCTCAGGGCCTCTTTTTTTGTGTGTGTGTATAGAGACATAGTCTCACTCTATCACCCTCAGCAGAGTGCTGTGGCGTCACATAGTTCAAGGCAACCTCCAACTCCTGGGCTTAGGCGATTCTCTTGCCTCAGCCTCCCAACTAGCTGGGACTACAGGCACCCACCACAACGCTTGGCTATTTTTTTGTTGCAGTTTGGCCAGGGCTGGGTTTGAACCAGTCACTCTTGGTATATGGGGACAGCACCCTATCCACTGAGCCACAGGCGCTGCCCAGCTCAGGGCCTCTTTAAGACAAAGCCAGCTGGCCGGGTGCAGTGGCTCATGCTTGTCATCCCAGCATTCTGGGAGGCTGAGGTGGGTAGAGTGCCCAAGCTCAGGAGTTTAAGACCACCCTGAGCAAGAGTGAAACCCTGTCTCTACTAAAAATACAAAAACTAGCCAGGTGTGGTGATGGGCACCTGTAGTCCTAGCTACTTGGGAGGCTGAGACAAGAGGTTCGTTTATCACTTGAGCTCAAGAGTTTGAGGTTGCTGTGAGATACGATGCCACGGCACTCTACCCAGGGTGAAAAAGTGACACTCTGTCTCAACAAAACAACAACAACAAAAAAGACAATGCATGACTAAGAAAGGACTCCAGACCTATGTTTGCCACCATGGAAACCTGGTCCTTCTCCAGCAATGCCCTGCACTTCACCCTCGCTCAGACCCTGCAGCTAGGCTGCAGGAAACCTACCTGCCCACGTTCTTATCTCACAGATACACCGCCTCTATCACCTTGCACCACGCTGGAGTCAGGTGCCTTAAGAGAGGCAAGCCAACTAGACAAGTCAAAGTTTATGGAATAATCTACTCATTGAGTAAGCGTTCCAAGGACAGATGATAAACAATATCAGCTGTTTCCTCTATCAACATTTACTTGGTGATACTATAGCCTTTGGCATATAACAAATCAGCCTATGTGCTGGCTGCCCTTGTCAGAGACCAGACACATGTACCTAGTCAGGTGAGTTTCCTGGTGGAGAGGTATTTTGTGAAGCCTGGGAGGCTCCTGGCAGGAGAAAAGGACACCCCAGGTGGAGGGACACTGGCTACACAGCCCTGGTGTGGAAGGGGCCAGAAGCTGTGCAGAAGCAGACTAGGAAGAAAGTCAGCTGCAGGGCTGTCATGGAACTCTGTGATTGCTTGCTGTGTAGTCCTGCGGCCCAGAGGTGGGCTTGATGTTGGAAGCTGTCCTCCCGACCTACTCTTCCAGCAGGGGTCCCTTTCCCTGACCTCTAATCTAGGCTCACAGATGCGGGGTTTCCTAAAGACTAATTACATCACTCTTCACCCCTTTCTTCTCTGAGATTCCACAGGGAAGAACCTAGTAATGCACAGGTGGAAGGGAAAGGTTGGGGTGGGCAGAACCAACTCATCTTCATTTCTGGGCAATTGGACATTCAGCAGAAGCTGAAACAGGAGGGCTGTGTGTGAGGTGCCAGGGGCGTGGGGTGCAGGCTGGGGGGTGGCTAGGATGGAGGGTGAGGTGGGGTGGGGTGGACAGGGCAGCAACAGCAAGGGAGGGAGGACAAGTCCACTTAGGCACACAGGGTCGATCTGCACATGAGGAACAGGCTGCTGAAAGCCAGCTCCTCTGGGCCTCAGTACCCTGTCAAAGGAAATGTCGGGTGTGGATAGTGGGGGGCCAGTACCAGGTGTGAGAATAACCATCACCATGCACAAAGAAAATGTTCATCACATACAGACTTACCTATAAAATATATTATTTATCTGTTTTCTGATGTAAGCTCTCAAGCCTAAGAATTTCCCATAGATTCTGTGGAGGGTGGTTTTAAGAAAATCTCTCTCCCGAGGATCTTCACTGTCAAAGAGCTCTAAAAGCTTCAAGAAAAAAAAAAAAAAAGACATTTAGTGATTTGGTGTTACCACTCTGTAGATTAGGGCTTTTGTACTTTCAGCTGATTTGTACCTTACCTGCAATACAAACTTCTGATCAATATATTTCTTCGCTATATTAGGTTGGAAATCTGGAGACTCTAAAAATCTTAAGAAAAATTCATAAACCAGCTGGGAGGAAAGAAACAACAATAGTGAGTCAAATAACGGGGTATTTTATTAAATAGAGATTAAAATGCACCATGACTTGAATCTTTATTTGCCCCAGGATACAAGCCTTTAAAAAAAGCCACACATCTACAGAATGAGTGCTAACTGCATGGCTTAATTTAATTATAACTGATGACGGTTATTATTTCATTTAGTAACAACCACAGACCTTTAAATGACATTTAAACAAAATGATTTCCATGGCTGATGCCACTAACACTTAAACTATGTTGCCTAGAGACCACAGGGCACAGGTGCCACAAAACAGACCTAGACCAAATGCGAGGGTGGGATTTGTAGTCTGTCACCGGTGTCTTGTAGTGCTCATGCACAGAGCCAAGAGGACAAGAGCTGTGGGGCCATGAGGGCGGATGGTCCTCCCCGTCATGAGTGTGCTGGGTTGGGCAGTTTGGCCTGCTGTCAGGAGTCCCATGTGGAGCCCCAATGCTGTCAGTGGGGACCACATGGCTGTAGAACTACCCCTGTTCTCCAGTTGGCTCCTAATCAAGTCCCACCCACTTCTCACCTCCTTTCCCTGTAGCGCATGGCCTGGCCCTCCCATCAGCACATCTGGCACATGCTCTGCTCACTCCTGCCTCAAACCTCTTTGCCAAACACCTTCCACCTTACAAATGTGCTGGAGAAAGGCAGTCGTCAGCACAGGAGACTAAAGTGCCCTGTGGGCACACATTAAATCTAAGTACTCAAAACTCGCAAGATGTCTAAGTCCTCAAGGCCTGAATTTGATGCCTATCAACAAAGTGGTCATTTCCACTGAACACATCCTGACAATTCTACATCTTTGTTGTTCATGCAAAGAGTCCAAACATAAGCATACATTGACTTTGCTCTGTTCTACTGAAGTATTTTCCTTGTATTTGTAGGTTTGCAAGGACTGTGACACTGAGGATGAGAGTCTGTCATGCTGAGAAGAGGCCTTGGGTTAGCACAGCTGCTCTACAGAGCCCAGGAACCCCTACTCATAGCTCACGCCCTCCCACCCTGTGCTCGCCCAGAGCCCAGTACCTGTAGATGAGGCCAGGCTGCTTCTAACGTTGGTTCGTCTTCCTCTGGGTCAAATTCTGCTCCCGTGGGATTGGAGGAAGGTGGTAATGTTCGAAACATGTTAACTGCAAACTAAAATCCACATATTCTATAACTATAACCAGGTCATGTGAAATATTTACACAGAATATTTTAAAAAGTCTTTAGTAATTCTAAGGATAGCTGCTTCCCATTCTCAAAACACAGAAATAGTGAGGGTTCCCAAAGAGAGCCTGCATCAAAACTGCAGCAGAAGAGAGATAGAGTGCCTTGGATGGGTGGCCACCAAAGCCATTTTGACTCTTTTTTTTTTTTTTTTGAGACAGAGTCTCACTTTGTCACCATGGTAGAGTGCCATGATGTCACAGCTCACAGCAACCTCAAACTATTGGGTGTTAAGCGATTCTCTTGCCTTAGCTTCCCAAGTAGCTGGGACTACAGGTGCCCGCCACAATGTCCAGCTATTTTTTTTTTTTTTTGAGACAGAGCCTCAAGCTGTCACCCTGGGTAGAGTGCGGTGGTATCACAGCTCACAGCAACCTTCAATTCCTGGGTTCAATCGAGTCTCCTGCCTCCGCCTCCCAAGTAGCTGGGACTACAGGTGCCTGCCACAACGCCCGGCCATTTTTTGGTTGCAGCCGTCATTGTTTGGCGGGCCCGGGCTGGATTTAAACCCACCAGATCAGGTGTACGTGGCTGGCACCTTAGCCCATTGAGCCACAGGTGCCGAGCCAGTCTAGCTATTTTTTGTTACAGTTGTCATTGTTGTTTAGCAGGCCTGGGCTGGGTTTGAACCCGTCAGCCTCGGTGTATGTGGCTGGCGCCGTAACCACTCTGCTATGGGCGCCTCGTCAGTCATTTTGACTCTTAACTGTCAAACCTGAGAAGATAACCACCACCAACAAATGATGATGGCATGGTAATGACTTCTGAGGTCTTATATGCGATGAGTGTGAAAGCAAGGAGAACATTCCAAGTGACAGTAAGGGAAGGGTGGGCTGGCAAAGGTGACAGCAGAGATCATGCAACTGAAAATATTGAGAAAACAGCAAGTGCTGCATGGTGCTGGGATGACCCACATGACAATGACCTCAGCATCCTCTACAATCAGCAATGAGGAGAGAGTAATAGTCTACATGGGATAATTTTCACATGGGTGGTTAGGACCATTTCCAGTGAAAGGACTGCTTAGCATGGAAAAAACAGCCGAGGACGGCCTGGCCATGCCTCTAGGCACTGTGGCTCAGTTTCTCCTTGTCTGTTCGGATTGCCACGATACACCAATACACACTGACAGATAAATGGCATAAACTTAAAAATTTAATTTTTCCTTATTATCGATTTTTAACTTGTTTTTCTTTTATACAAAGTCTAAATTCAGTCAGTTACTTTATGGAATTTTTGACCCTATCAGATGCCAGTTACAAAACTGGGCTCTGGTGAACAGCTCTGACAGATGATCACAAAAGCTCAAATCTGACTCCATGACAAAAATGAGAGGGTATCTACAGAGAGTCCAGGGAAGGCCTGGATATTCAGATACCCAGGCTTATACAGGCCAATGTTATCCCTGCAATGGGAGGCAGCTAGGACAGGAAAGGAAGGATGAAAAAACGTGCTGAAAGTCCAGAAACAATGAAAAAAAAAAACAAAACCCTTCTCAGTAAAAATATTAGCAATGTTCCTAAGATCTAAGTAGAAAGAAAAAATATGGAACCTAAAACCCTGAGTGTAGGCTTGGCCCCCATAGCTCAGTGGATAGAGTGCCAGCCACATATACCGAGGCTGGCAGGTTCAAAGCTGGCTGGGCCCGATAAACAACAAATGACAACTGCAACAAAAAAATAGCCAGGCATTGTGGCAGGTGTCTGCAGTTCCATCTACTTGGGAGTCTGAGGCAAGAGAATCACTTAAGCCCAAGAGTTTGAGGTTGCTGTGACCTGTGATGCCATGGCACTCTACTGAGGGCGACATAGTGAGACTCTGTCTCAAAAAATAAATGAATAAATATGTACATAAATAAATAAATAAGTAAATAAAACCCTGACTATCAACATGGCTCTCACTGATGTAAAATCTCTGGCAATTTCTGCTCTCTGGGGTCCAGTCCTATCCTCTGTGAATGAGACCCTGGAAGAAGTCTCCAAAAATAGGTGGTTTACAGGAGATGATACTTCCTCAGTCACTGGCACTTGGAACAGACAGAGGACCAGGACAGTGAGTAGACTGTTCCTGGCAGCCTATCCCAAAGCCCCACAGAAAAGAACAGGAAGATGCTAAGAGCCCAACGACTAAGGAAGTCCACACACAGCTTGAATGGGCCACCGTCTCCCCACAGAGCTAGCAGAACTGGCCCTGTTATTACCAGCCACCAACCTGTGCTCTCCACACCTTCCTGATCCATGAAAGCATGGACGGAAGAAAGTCTGAATTGAGTCTTTAGTCTTTATGGGGGATGTAAAATTCATGAACTGGAGATTTCTATCTTATTCTCCAAAGCCAAATAACTGGGGGTAATGTTCCAGTCACCTAGAGATTAAGGTCAACTTCAAGAAAGGGAGATGGCTTTGGTGGATGAGAACCACGGGCTCCTTTTGTTGCAGGTGGGGGAGCTTGGGCATGGGATCTGGGTGGCAGAGGTATCTGTGAACACAGACTATGCCTAGCAGGAGATTTTCAGGAGAAGGCTGTGACATCAGGGCCCTCAGGAATTGTGGTGCAGCATACCTGGAAGGCAACTACAGGTCACTGCCTCTGAGGTTCCCGGGGATGCATGCCAGGGACACAGTGGCCAGGGAGCAGAGTGGGAGTCATGGAGCCACATAGGAAACTGCCAAGGGAGGGGGCCAGCTCACCCAGAGAAGAGGCTGGAAGTTTGCGGGAAGAGAAGACGGCTGTCAGGAAAGGATATTTGGTGAGGCTGAGCACTGTCCAAAAGTCACAGTCATACCACAGAGGAAGAGGCTGCCACATGGGCGGAGGCCACAGGAAGCACCGAAGCAGACAGGCAGCACCCTGCCCCCTGCTCTGGGTTCTGCTCAAAGCCCAAGAGAAGGATGGACAAGAGGGGCTCAGAGCCAGCCCTGTTGCCTCTCTTCTCCCACTTCAAGTCCCTCACTGGCCAGGTGGCTTCCAGGAAGGGTGCAGATGCCACTCTGGAGAGAGTCTGAGATTACAGCTTTAAATCAGATTGGGCTTTGATAACCACAGATGATTAAAAAGATAAGCAATTGGTCTAAGATGTATTTAGGGGCAGCAAAGTGTGATTTTGCAAACCATGGCTAAAGGGAATAGCTGAAAAAAGTAAAACGTATCCTCAAGGTGATGGTTAGTTTTATGTGCCAACTTAGGTCACAGCATCTAGCTATTCAAACTCTGCTGAGAGTGCTCCATAAAGTATCATGTAGATGTGGTTAACATTATTATCAACTGACGTTAAGTCAAGACTACCCTTCATAACATGGGTGGGCCTCATTCAATTAGCTGAAAGATCTGTAGATTCCCTGAGGAAGAGAAGATAAGGGTCTTATCCCTGCTACCTGCCTTGTGGAGTCCAGACTCATTTAGTTGGACCCACAACAGCATAAGGCGATTTCTTTTCTTTTTTTTGCAGTTTTTGGCTGGGGCCGTTTGAACCCACCACCTCTGGTATATGGGGCTGGTGCCCTACTCCTTTGAGCCACAGGTGCCACCCCATAAGGCAATTTCTTGAAACCTCAAATCCTTCTCCTGTTGTTCTTCTGGTAGAACCTTGACTGATACACCCATTTGGTTGCAATTTCTTAGTGAACTGGTTCTTTCTACTAGTGGTGAAATCAGAGATTATGGATTCAGGTTACAGCACTACTGTATGAGCCAGCCCATCAGCCACAAGCATCCTGAACATCTGCACATTCACTGAATCCTATGTGCCCAGTCAAGAGCCTGAAAGGTAACTGACACTAACCCGGTCTAAATGAAAAACTTTTCTTTTCAGGATTTGTTAGGGACTGTGCTCCCTCTTTATGTTCATATGTTGAAGTCCTAACACCCAGTGTGGCTGTATTTGGAGATGGGGCCTCAAAGGAAATAAGTAATTAAGGTTAAATGAGGCCAAAAGGGCAGGGCCCTGATTCTACAGAATTTGTGTCCTTAAGAGAGACAGCAGAGCATGCGTTCTTTCTCTTTGTGCAGGTGCTCAGAAGGAAGGACACATGAGTACAAAGGTGCCATCTGCAAGCCAGCAAAGTGCCATCATTGGGCACTAAACCCTGCTGGAACCTTAGTCTTAGACTTTCCATTGTCCAACACTGAGAAAAAATAAATTTTTGTGGTTGAGTCACCCACTCTGGCATTTTGTTATGACACCCTGAGGAGACTAAGGCCATATCCTAGACCGATCATTGGCCTACATTCAGGAATTTTCATTAATAGCAAACTCTAACTAATTACAAGTTATTTCTAACACACAAGAAAAAAAAAACTTGCATTTAAAACTTCCATCCACATTTTTTACATTATATTGCAATAACTCAGTGCTCCTCTTTAGAAAAGGTTAAATATACTAAAAACTAATATTAGGGGAAAAAGAAGACAAGAAAGATAATAATATGACATGTCAAAATATTCCTGGTTTCTAATCTGACCAACATTTCTAGTGCAAAAGCTTTGGGGGCTGGAGTTACAGGTACAGAATATTGTGCGCTGGTGTCAGTGTGTAAACGCCGGCTCCGTGCTACCTGGATGTGTGAGGAAACTATAGGAATGATTTTCATTTACATTATGCCATGAACACCAAAAGGAGTCTGAGCTCAAAAAGTCTTAGGTTTTACGTGGATCACATAGATCGTTATGATCGTTACAATCTGTCAAGTGAAACATACTGATGAGAGCACACACACTGGGCATGGACACAGAGAGGGGCACTGCAAGGTGGGAGCAGATTCGCCCTGTATCTTCCGCTTTTTCTTCTTGTTATAAAAGATGGGGTTTTGGCCGGGTACGGAGGCTCATGCCTATAATCCCAGCACTTGGGAGGCTGAGGCGGGTGGATTGCCTGAGCTCATGAGTTTGAGACCAGCCTGAGCCATAGCAAGACCCCATCTATAAAAAATAGCTGGGCACTGTGCTGAGCACCTGTAGTCCCAGCTACTTGGGAGACTGAGGCAAGAGAATCGCTTGAGCCCAAGAGTTGGATGATGCCACAGTACTACTCTGAGGGCAACAAAGTGAGACTCTGTCTCAAAGAAAAAAAAAATGGGGTTTCACAGTGTTGCCCAGGGTGGTCTCGAACTCTTACATTCACATGATAATCCCACCTTGGCCACATGAGTAGCTGAGACTTTATGTGTGCCACTAGACCTGGATCCTTGACATCCTCTTCCAACCTAGAAATAGGCCCTAAGACTGAAAAGCCTGCCTCAGCCTCAATTTTCTCATCTGTTCATAACAGCAACTCTTTTTTTAGTTCTGGGCTGAGGATCACATAAAACGCATGTAAAAACAGTAACCATTACCCAGCACCTTCCACATTTTGTGACTGTTTCTCTGATCTCCTCAGGACAATGATAGCTTAAGTGTGTGCGTGCGGGTGCGCATGTATGTTTGCATGTGATTCACACAGTCCCATCTGTGCCATGGGCTGACTGTGTAACATTAGGAAGCACCTGCTTTTACAGTTTTCTTGACATTTCCACTTTCAGTACTTCAATCAGCACTGCAGATGTTCTCCAAGTTGCTAAATTTATTGCATTAGATGCAAACCAAATGGTCTGAGAAGGAACTTTTGGAAAATTCTTACAATTCAGCAATATTGTGCAGCCTTTCCATACCTGTATTATTCATTATTATTGTGTGAAGTAATAAAATATTTATGCTGTGACATAACTGCAGCAGTGTAACATATAAAGACTTTAAGAAGGGATACACTCCAAAAAAAAGAACACTAATAATCTACTTTCAAAGGCAACAGTAAAGAAACGTTTGATTATTCACAGTTCTCTGTTCAAAACCACAAGGCTATTCTACTATTATTTATTAACTCAGTTTTACTCCTGTTAACAGGATTTATAACAGGTGGATCCACTAAAGGCCATGTTATGGTTACTGCAGAACACTTTTCCTCCTGTGATAGAAATAGGAGGTTCTAAGAGTTACATTGCTAAGAGATACATTTCTGGGAAGGGTGAGGTAAGCCCCTCCATGTTATTTATTTTAAATACAAAATTATCACTTGTTTGCAAATGATATATCTGGAGAATAAACCAGACCATCATGGCCAGGCCAGCAGATGCAAAACCCAAAAATAACAGCAATGACCTCTCCACCAACAATAAGCAATCAAAAAATATAACAGATAGGAAGACATACAAGTGCCTAGGAGTTAATGGCTTAGCTAAAAGGCCTGAATAGAGAAAACATAAAACTTGTAACAAGGGCACTAAAGAATATTCAAATCAGTGCAGGAAACTTGCATTCTCCAGTGTGGTATGACATCATATTACAAAGACGTAACTTCACAGAGAAATTTATACACTGAACGCATTTTTTTTTTCCTGAGACAGAGTCTCTCTCTTTTGCTCTAGGTAGAGTGCAGTGGCATCACCATAGCTTACTGTAACCTCAAACTCCTAGGTTCAAGCAATCCTCCTACCTTAGCTTCCTGAATAGCTGGGAGTACAGGCATGTACCATGATGCCCAGCTAATTTTTCTATTTTTAGTGGGGTCTTGCCCTTGGCTCAGACTGATCTTGAACTCCAGAGTTCAAGAGATTCTTCTGCCTCAGCCTACCGGAGTGCTAGGATTACAGGCATGAGCCACTGTAACCAGCCTGAACATAGTCTTAAATATAAACTTAATTGAATTTTTGATGAACTTAATAAACTTAATTTAGCCTTTAGATGGAATAGTAAAAATCTAGTAGCAATCTTAGAGGGAAAACCTGTCCCTTTCATTTGTCAAATGAATTCAAATAGCTTTCTTGTTATCAGAACTCAGCTGCCATCCTGGGGAACTGAAGCTTGCATCTTGTGTACTGCTGAATTCCAGCACCTATGCAGTGCCTGGCACCTAGTAGGTCCTCAAATACTTGCTGAGAGTAAATGGATCTTCTGAGCAAAGCACACATCAGTCACTTTATTTGATTATTCACAGTTCTCTGTTCAAAACCACAAGGCTATTCTACTATTATTTATTAACTTAGTTTTACTCCTGTTAACAGGATTTATAACAGGTGGATCCACTAAAGGCCATGTTATGGTTACTGCAGAACACTTTTCCTCCTGTGATAGAAATAGGAGGTTCTAAGAGTTATATTGCTAAGAGATACATTTCTGTATCTGTAAAGTGACATTGGTCACTTTATTGCAGCACCATATAACTACCTGAAAACTGATTAAACCTTTAGGGGTCAGCTGCAATGTAGTTACGGTCTTAATTGGGTCCTGAATTTTAAGTTCTTCTATGATGTACATTTTCTTTAGAGTATTTATCTCAAAGATAACTAGGTGATTGGAAAGTTCTTGGTTTAATGTCTTTTTCCACATCCCAAGACCCATTGTGCTGCCTGGCATAGAACGAGCACCCAGCAAACACATGCCATGAGAGCAGAGCTTTCTTTTCCATAAACCTACACTCTGATTCTCTCTACAGCAGGGGCTGCTTTCGAAGAATGCAATCTTACCTCCAAATAGATGCCAGAATGTTACATTTAAGAAAAGATCTACATTTAAAATTCTTATTTTGAATAATTTACTGTTTTTATAAATATATTCAAATATGTTCTTAAATAAAAAAGATATCATAGAAATAAAAGCCTACGAATCTTTGTAGAATACTTAAAGGAAATTTAGTCTCAACTTTTCCAACAATGTACATTTTAATTTTTATGACTATTTCACAACTATACCATTTTGCTTCAGGTAAGCATAAAGATACAATATTCATTTATAATGTGTATGAGTTTTTTAATTTTTGAGTTTAAGAAAATTTATTTATACATGATAAACAATAATTTATAATACTTATAACTGAATTCAATTAGTGTTGTTTAAAGGTAACATTGCATCTGGAAGTTTCTCTTATTTTCTCTGGGCCATAGTTTATTTTATGTAGATTCTGAATGATGTATTCACAATACTTTATTATGAAAAGTTTCAATGCAGGAAAGTCAAAAGAATTTTATGTGAATAGCTAAGGAGGCAGTATATAGCACAGAACATTGAAAAACTAGTTAATCACCTACATTTCGCCATTAGCATTCTAATTTATTTGCTTTATCACATACTCTGATTTTTATATTTTGGTAGCAAAGTATGAAAAAGTTTAGAAATGCTGTAGAATAGTAAAATATACTCTGCATCTCACACGATATAAATAAACTGAGGGAGTGAAAGCACTTACTGCTTCCCAGTCAGCTATGCACAACCAACCATTTTCATGCCATATCACCAACCGATAAAGGAAATCACGGCATTATAAGCCATGCAAATTATCTTTGATCACTACTTTTTTTAATAATCATTGCTAGATCTCCTATGGGGATAAAGTTACAGGTTTCTTCAGTATCTTTAATAAATGGAGCAGAGACTTACGCTTCTAGACAAGATGGAATGACAGGGATGAGGCTTACCCTGCTGCCTGAAACAATTGAAAACTCTGACAATATATGAATTATAATTTTCTTTTTTCTTTTTTTTGAGACAGAGCCTCAAGCTGTCACCCTGGATAGAGTGCTGTGACATCACAGCTCATAGCAACCTCCAATTCCTGGGCTCAAGCGAGTCTCCTGCCTCTGCCTCCCCAGTAGCTGGGACTGCAGGCGCCCGCCACAATGCCCGGCTATTTTTTGGTTGCGGCCGTCATTATTGTTTGGCGGGCCCAGGCTGGATTTGAACCCGCCAGCTCAGGTGCACGTGGCTGGCGCCTTAGCCGGTTGAGCCACAGGCACTGAGCCGAATTATAATTTTCAAGACACTGGATTCCAGGCAATGAAGGATAATGATCACTGAGAGATGGGAACAAATGGGGTAAGCCCTATACTACCCCAGCTGGCTGCCTTGCTATTTCCAGGTTGCAGTACCAAGAGAAAAAAGCCAAGTGGAGCCTAGCTAGCAGTCAAAAACGGTTAGAATTTACAGGGCAGAGTCACACAGAGGAAAGAGCTGCACATAGAAAGATCTGTAGAGGTCCCTCCCAAGTATTCAGTAGAGCATGGATCAGTGTATTTGTTGAGAGAAAATCACCAGAGGTTGGGAAAAGAACTACCTAAAAGGATTAGCAGTTCAGTCTCAGGGCTGGGAACAGTGAGTTGTTTCTACTAATCAGACTGGAAGAATTCATAATTCATGCGGGTATGGATTCACAATCAGGAGAGTCTTATCTCAGTAGTGAGGAATAATTAGCCTTGGAATTAATATGACTCTAGTTCTGCCTAAAACATTTTAAAAACAAGAACCAAAAGGATCCAACTGTTTCCAAATAACTTAATTGCTGCCTCAAAGAATTCTCAAGAACATTAACAGAGGCACAGAAGAAAGTCAGTATGCAGTGTTCAACAAGGTAAACTTCACAATGTCAGATCTCCCATTAAAAATTACCAGACACGCAAAGAAGCAGGAAAATATGATTTATAATGAGAAAAAAACCCAATCATCTGAACTGACCTGGAACCAAGACAAATGTCAGAATTAACAAACAAGGATATTAAAACAGTATTCTATCTACGTGTCCAAAATGTTTTGTGGAGACATGGGAAATATTAAAAAGAGACACAAATCATATACTAGAGATGAAAACAACAATGTCTGATCCAAAGGTCCCTGCTTATTTAAGTAAATGTGATCATTTACTTAAAAAGAACTGAAAGAAAAGAAAAAAAAAAAACTAGCACGTGAGATGAAAAATTTACTGGATGGGAATTAACAACAATGAGACACACCAGAATCGATTAGTGAACCTGAAGACAGTAAAAGAATCTATGTGAATGAAACATAGAGGGAATAAAAAAAAAGGATGAAAAGAAAGAGAGCTCCAGTGAGCTGTGGGACAGACAACTCTACGAAGGCTAATAAAGTCACTGGAGTCCCTAAAGGTCAGGAGATGGGGGAGAGGACAGAGAAAAATATTTGAAAAGGTAATGGCTAACCAGTTTCCCCAATTTGATAAAAACTATAAACAAACTCCAAACAGAAGAAAAAGGAAGGAAACCATGCCAAGGAGTATCATAATCAAATGGCTTAAAAGAAGGAATGAAAGAGAAAATCTTGAAAGCCACCCAAAGGGGAAAAAAAGGTATAATAAGTCCAAAGAAACAAAGAAAAGAATGGCAGATTTCTCATCAGAAGCAATGCAAACAAGACAATAGGCAAACAAAATATTTATTTAATTTTAATTTTCTTTGAGACAGGGTCTTGCTCTGTCTTCTAGGCTGAAGTGCAGTGGTGTGATCATAGTTCACTGTAGCCTCAAACTACTAGGCTGAAGTGATCCTCCTGCCTCAGCCTCTTAGTAGCTAGGACTATAGGTACGTGCCCTTACACCCAGCTAATTTTTAAATTTTTATAGAGACAAAGTCTCTGTTGCCCAGGCTGGACTCCTTGCCTCAAGAGATCCTCTCACCGTGGCCGCCCAAAGTGCTGGGATTGCAGGTGTGAGCCACTGTGCCCAGATTTAAAAAATTTTAAAGGCTAAAACTGGTGATGTGAAATTCTATACTCAGAAAGCTTATCTTTCAAAATTAAAGGCAAAAGAAAAATTTTCAGACACACAAAAGCTGAAATTATTGTCTATAGACCTGCATTATGAAAAATATTAAAGACAGTCCCATAAGCAAAAGGAAATTGGTATCTGATGAATATCTGAATTGATTTTTTTTTTTTTTTGAGACAGAGCCTCA
The DNA here is from genome assembly GCA_963573935.1 of Arctocebus calabarensis. NCBI lineage: Eukaryota > Metazoa > Chordata > Mammalia > Primates > Lorisidae > Arctocebus > Arctocebus calabarensis. The sequence goes on from CAUYON010058028.1 coordinate 45,107, forward strand.
CTTTGTTGCCCTTGGTAGAATTCTGTGGTGTCATAGCTCACAGCAACCTCCAACTCTTGGGCTGAAGTGATTCTCTTGCCTCAGCCTCCCAAGTAGCTGGGACTACAGGCGCCTACCACAATGTCTGGTTATTTTTAGAGATGGGGTCTCGCTCTTGCTCAGGTTGGTCTTGAACCCGTGAGCTCAGGCGATCCGCCGTCCTTGGCCTTCTAAGTGCTGGGATTATAGGTGAGAGCCAATGCGCCTGGCCTGAATATCTGAATCTACAAAACAGAGTGAGGAATACTGGAAATGGTAACTATCTGGGTACATATAAAAGATTCAAAAGAATCATTTAAATCTCTTTATTTAACACATTGGCTGCCACACTAGAGAACAATTTTATTTCTGAGGGCCAAAGTGTTTTAATAGGTCATACTAACTCATGCTAGTTTTGAGCCTGGGGCTCAACAGGTATATAATTCACATGCCTTTTTCTTTCTTTCTTTCTTTTTTTTTTTTTGAGACAGCATCTCACTATGTCGTCCTGGGTATAGTGCCGTGGAATTATAGCTCACAGCAACCTCAAACTCTTGGGCTTAAGCGATTCTCTTACCTCAGCCTCCCAAGTAGCTGGGTCTACAGGCGCCCGCCACAATGCCCGGCTATTTTTTGGTTGTAGTTGTCACTGTTGTTTGGCAGGCTCAGGCTGTATTAGAACCCACCAGCTCTGGTGTATATGGCTGGTACCCTAGCCACT
>CAUYON010058033.1:0-45444 GCA_963573935.1 Arctocebus calabarensis
CCTGTAGTCCCAGCTACTTGCGAGGCGGAGGCAGGAGACTCGCTTGAGCCCAGGAATTGGAGGTTGCTGTGAGCTGTGATGTCACAGCACTCTATCCAGGGTGACAGCTTGAGGCTCTGTCTCAAAAAAAAAAAAAAAAAACTTAAAATACCACTAATTTTGGCCCGGATGGTACAGCAGAATGGTTAAAAGCATAGACTCAGAAGCAAGAATGCCTGGGTTTAAATCCAGGACCTGTGGCTTTGTACTTCTAGGGCCTTGGACAAATGGCTTCACCTCTCCATGCCTCCAAATCCTTGCTTATAAAATGAGGATAGTAACAGTACAGGTACAGCATCCTTAATCCAAAAGTCCAAAATGCTGCTTCAATATCCAAACTCTTTGAGGCCCACACGGCAAAAGTGAAAAATTCCACACCAAACCTCATGTGACAAGTCACAGTCAAAACTTTGTTTTGTGTACAAAATTATTTTAATGATGAGGTGTAAAATTTCCTTCTGGCCCTGTGTGTAAGGTGTATATGAAACACAAAGGAATGCCTCATTTAGACCTGGGTCCCATCCCAACGTATCTCATTATGTATATGCAAATATTCCAAAATCAAAAAATTAAAATTTATCTGAAACACCACCTGGTCCCAAGCATTTTGGACAAGAGACATTCAGCCTGTCTTTCCCCACAGGATGAGTCTGTGACTAGCAGTCTATCTGCTGGGATACCCCCGGACCCCTGTTCTTGTCCCCCAAATATCTCCCTACTCCTTTTCCTCTGGCCCACTGAGGCCACGTAGCGTATGAGACAGAGCTTACAGGGTTTGTGTTCACGAGCACACAGTCTCACTCCAGGGAGTAAAAAGGGACAAAAGAGCGGCAAGTGGTTTGTATAATTAAACGCAGGAAGCCAACACAGAGGCTGCCCAGGTGGGCGCTTGATTCACAGACCAGCTGACAACCATCCCCATTCCTGTCCACGTGCAAATGGAAAGCAAGACATCATTCATTAGGTATTTTAAATATATCCCCCCCTTTTCTCTTTACGTGCCCTAAAAGCGGGCTTTGCCTTGAGAATTCACCTCCAGCTATCCAACGTCTCCCAAATGCCAATTTAACGAGGTCTCAGTGCTACAGAAAATGGCAAGCCAAACTCAGTCCCTGCTCCAGTACAGGTGAATACGGTCATCCCAACCAAAAGGTCCTCCTGAGTTCAGCCCAACTCACTCTGCAGACAGAGGGGCATCAGGCGAATGACACACACCACCAACAGAGGAAAAACAAGATGCTAATCTAGCACATTCTCCAAGGTGACAGTTCACACTACACCTTTAATGCCAAAGTGCTGAGGAAAGTATCCCAGGATCCCTGTTCTTGCCCGCAGAATGTTTTCCTGCTCCTTTCCTTTGGACCACTGAGCCCCTGCTGTGTTAACTGGATCTAACACTGTGAGGCCTCGAAGCCAGCTCAGAAAAGGGTTCAAACCCAAGCTCCTTAATTCCATTCATTCAACAAGTATTTACTGAGTGCCTCATATGTGCCAAGTGCTGACATCAAAAGAGTTGAACCTTCTCAAGGTGGTGAGTCTGGGCAAATAATCTCCCCCCTCTAAGCAGTGGTTTCCTCATCTGTAAAATGGGATGTCACAGTCAGACATCCCCCAGGTTCTTATAAGGATCAAATGCTTGGCCCTGCACCTGTCATATGGTAAGTGCTTAGTATCACCATTAATAGAATCAGTATCATAGGATAAAGCCCCTTGAGATACTGCAAAATTTTATATCATCCCAAAAGTCAATCTCTAGATATGGGTATTAACCAGCATGCATTAACACCTCAGATTAAGTAAAGCAAAGTGACCCAGGACATTCCTAGTTAACCAGCCTCACCCTTCCAGACCGCTCTCCTACCCCCACACTCTATTCGCTCATGTCCCCACCTGCTTTCTAGTTAAGTGGAACTTTTCTGTCCTCCTATTTGGCTCCCCTGCAGGTATGGGCAGCTCAGCGGCAGACCTGGTGCACCAAGTCACTGCACTCTCCCCTCCAACTGGCTCGCAAACTTAAAGAGATTTTCTTAATGCTTGCAAGCCCAGCAGAATTCTGAACTTGCCCTCATGTTCTGCACACACAGACACACGTAGCATGAGCAGGCACGTGGAGGCACGAGCCAGACCCCAGCACAAGGGATGGTGATGCCCTGGGTTAAACCCAGCAGCAGCCACTCAAAGGAACCACACGAAATCATCATCATCCCAGAGAAGTCCTGTAATGTGCACAAAATGAAAATGAGAAAGAAAAAACATCTCGAAGATAACCTGCCACTTTTCTCCCAGGCCATGTCTTGATATTTTTTTTCTCTTCTATCTTTCTTCGGAGACCTCAATAAGATTTAAAACCTGGCCGGTTAAAAAAATTGCCTAAAGAAGGGGTAGAAGGTTGGTAAAGAGAAATTCAAAGAACTCCCTGGTGTCCCTGGCTTAACACAGTAAAGCATAAAAACAAGGGTCAGGCATTGGCACCATGTCTCAGGACCACTGCCAGCCTCTGGTTCAGTCCAAAGACCAGCGTGGACGTCCTCCTCCCACACCGGCCTTGTACTCTGAGAATGAAGAAAGCAACAGCCCAGGCTGAACATGAGCCAAGTAAGATGTGAAAATGCCCAGAACAGACCTATGTGGAAAGCTCAGTGTTCAGCGTGGCTGAAAGAGTGGCCCATCAGACCCATCTGGTGTTTGAACCCCAGACCCTCAACTACTTCCTGAGAGATGGTAGGCAGGTTACTTAACCTCTCTGATCCTCAGATTCCTCTTCTATGTTGAGAGATAACAGCTCTTTGAGTCAGTTATTGCCAAATCCTTGCAGTTAGCAGCTTAGGACAGCACCTAGCATATGGTAAGTGCTCAAAAAATGTTGACTCTTATCTCCATTGTTGTTGTGATTGCAAAACTGATATTTGCTGCTTTTACTGATTTAAGCAATAATGTCAGGAAATGCTGTTTGTTGTTGTTATTCAACAGGGCAGTATGTTGTCAGAAATTTGTTAGGAGGTAAGCATAAAAAGGGCAGCTGTGGGTGGCACCTGTGGCTCAGCGAATAGGGTGCTGGCCCCAGTATACAGAGGTGGTGGGTTCAAATCCAGCCCCAGCCAAAAATTGCCAAAAAAAAAAAGAAAGAAAGCTGTTTGGTAGTTATCTGTGATCTTACTATAGGGAAAGCACCCTGATACTTTACCCATTTTCCAGATGACTTTTCAGGAAACTGATCTGGGAGACAGTTCAGGCAATCAGCCCAAGGTCACAGGATTTGGAAGTGAAGGTTACAAGGGCAGGAAACATGTTTGCCTTGCTGTGCCCCTGTGCCAAGCATGAATAGTCTCTTTAAGCCTCATTTAACATTCGACAAATATTTATTGATGCTGGCACTTTGCTGGGCATTATGCTGGGTACTAGAGACAGAAGAGAAAGATCACAGGGTCCAAGAGTCAGGTGACCTGGGTGACAAATGCCAACTCTCACCCAACTTGTGTGACAGGGAGCAGTGCTGGTTTCCCCGACCCTCCGTTGCTGTAAAATAACTTCCCCTAGAGGGAGGATGCAGAGTCCACTAACAACACTTCAGCGAGTTGGCAGTTCTGGCAGAGCCTCAGAACTCATTCAATGTTGGTTCCGTTCCTTCTGTCCTCTGCATATTCTTGCCACCTCCCCAAACAATCCGTGATTAATACATCCATAAAATGAGGGTAATGGTATGTCCCTTCAGAGGGCTGTGCTGAAAACTAAATGAAATATTTGAAAAGTACTCAGCCTGTAAAGCATTATAAAAACACTGCTCATTATTATTCCAGGAATGCCCCCTGCCTCTGAACCCAGCTGCCCCTCTGCCACTGGGAACTTGCTGTTTGCACCTTGTCAGCAAAGCACGCTCCAGCAGGTAAAGCCCACCTGGTCCTCCGGGCTGGAGGGGTGCGAGAGAGTAGAGTGGGGACTGCAGAGGAGGCTGTTTGCATCTCCAGAAAGGAAAGAGGACACACATCCACTACAGAATCCATTACACCGGGTGAAGGGAGAGAAGGCGGTTCTCAGTTTCCAGGATGGAACCCACGACCACCTTTCCAGCTGCCTCACGTCAGCACGGAGGCTGTCACAGCCACATCAATCAAAGCAGCGTCCCCTGTCCCAGCAGGCCAGGCTCGTTCTGGGTGACGAGCACCCTAAGGTGAGTAGTGGTCAGGCAACATCACCGCCCTCCCTGACCTCATTAACCTCAGGCCCAGAAGATTCATTAATTAAAACAACACAACACAAACATTAACTTTTAAAAAGCTAAGCCTGGGGCCAAAGAACTTCCAAGTATTTTAAGAGGTATCCACCCACTCACCACCTATTATTCCTGGTTTTAAAGAAGAGCAAAGGTGACGTTTCAGCAGGCCACTAGCTCAAAGGTTACGACAAGGGGGAGTGGATTATTTGTTGTCAGGCCCTTACCATAAGGTGAACCTGCCTCCTGCCTCCTGCCTCCCTCGAACTGGCTACAGTTAAAGACTGTGAGACAAGTGAGGTGAAGGTTTACTTTTCCTTAAGGTGCAGGTGTCAAGCCTGGCTGGAATCCATATGAAAGCTGTCAGCTGTCCATGTGACCAGCACGCACACCTGAAAAGTCAATATATCCAAAACACTCACCTATTTACCGCTTTAAGAAAGAAAAACAAAACAAACAAAAACATCAACCACCTTTAACTGCTTTCCTCTGGTGGTAGGATTACAGATAATTCTTTTCGTCATACTTTCTAAAGTATTAATTCAAAAGTAAAGTTTTAAAATATATTCTTTAGTAAATTACTATGGCCCTAACTTATGTAGGACATAAGAAGTGGAAGGTACTACTACCAAGACTGGGGACATTTGAATTTGGCACAGGAACCTGACAGGTTCAGTGATGTTTATGGGGTGGAGCCTGAGGGGCAAGGCACAAGGCGGTCGGAACACACCCTCTACTTCCTACCCCTGCACCTGTGTCTGCAAAAAGACCCACGGGCCTGCACAGCTGAGCCTTTCTGACACACATAATGTATCCCGACCAGAGACCTAGTTTTGCATCACTGCATTTATTACTGTGTCGAGATCAGACAAGCAGGACAGCAGCTAACCCCTGCCTGACCGCAGACCCCACAGGAATGGCCGCCCCATCCTTGCCTGGGTTAGGAGACCCCCTGCTCTTTCCCGGCAATGTAACCAACATGCTTCACCTGCCCACAGTCTGAGCATACGATGTTCCTGTCCGTGGTGAGGCTGTCCACAAACTCAGCGGCAGACAGAACAATGGGGATGCCCCATGCCCCCTGCTTCCAGCCTCTGGTCCCACTGGTCCCAGAACCCTCCCCTCTCGTAGCCCCTCCAGGGCTGCTCAGAGTCCCACCGTCACTGCCACCTGCACTTCCTGACTCACAGCTGCCTCTCAGAGCCCTGTCCGGCTCGTCTCAGCTCACAGCACCGCAGCTGGCCAAAACTAGGTGCACAGGAAAACTAGATGCCCAGCCTCGGCACACCAAGATCTTACAACAAAATGAAATATTGACACATGCTGAAGACCTGCCCCAATCAGTGTAGACCATTCTGCTATATCAAAGGCTAATTCTCAACCTCAACCCAGGGCCCCCACATTCCCTTGCTCAGCTCTCCTCAACCCTCTTTATACACTGAGTTTAATTCAAGTACGCTTGGTCCCCAGGAAGCAGATTCCTTAGATATTATAAAATTTAGTAAAATTCACATCTTAAGCAATACACAAACCGCAGCCTAGTCTGGCATTAGTGTTTTTAATATTATGTTACTATCCAGAACTGACTCCAGACCCTCCAGAAATGGGGGCCCCCGATATCACTGGGGTTAGGAAGACTCCAGCTTTGTCTCTGCTGTGCAACTAACTGTGTTTCTTTCTCATCACCTGCCTATAATCTGAGACACACACTCCATCACTGATTCCAGTCCCTCACACTTTCTTCACTGTCTTGCTTTTAAATAAAGCCCATGGGACAGGAGAGGCCTGACCGGTGGGGGGAGGGGGACTACATCCCCCTGGCACACCTCCATTCTCATTCAGGCTAATAATAAATAATAATACTTTTCACTTCGCTAGTGCCTTTCATCTGAGGATTTCAAAGTGAGTGCTCTGCAAACATTAACTAATTATTCCTCACAGAATCCCGAGGAGACAGCAGAGGAACGGGAAAGACAAAGCCTGGGCTGGCCCAAAAAATTGCAGAATTTCTAACATCCGAGGATTCTAATAAACTCTCTCGAGGACAAAGTTCCCCAGGAGGGAAGAGAGGAGAGATCTTGTCCTTTCAGGATTAAGGTTTGGCCCTGGGCTTCTAAAATTCTCACGCCGACAAGATCAAAAAATAAAGGTCCACAGGCAGGCACACCAGGCACTTCCATTCTAGACACATCCTTGACCTTGGGATTCAGCCTCGCAAAACGGCCACCAGACAGTCTAAATCGGGTCCCAGAGGAGTGATGTTCAAACTATGCAAGTCCAGTAGATGGCCCTCTCATGGGACGCCCTGAATCCTGAAGCCTCCTGCTATGCCCAAGGGGAGGGAGCTTTACAGTTACTGGGTGTGGGGTGTTGGGAAGGGAATGAAATAAAGTGAGACCGTATCTCGGGATTTCAGCTACCAGCATCTCAGAATGCTAACAGATAAACCAATGCATTTCCTAACCAACCACCCACCTCGCTGAGAGGCCAGGCCCTCTGGGCACATCCCCCTCGGTGCGTGCAGCCCTGGGCTCATGTGCTAAATCAATTCATCTTTGCATCCGAGTTTCAGCAACACACAGTGGGTAACAGAGAGAAACTGAATGTATAGGGAGCCTCAGTCAGTCCGCACTCAATGATTCTCACAAATTAGACAAAATTAATGAATAATGTGAACAGCACATCATTTTTAAGATCTTTCTGGTTCCATTAAACCCTTATGAGTAACCCCAAAATAGGCAAAGCACATATTCCCTAAATGATGAGATTCTTCAGAAAGCTGCAGAAAGTCATGGCTTAGTCAGGCAGGTGTTTGTATGCAAATAGCAAGGCTTCTAAAGGGCCTGGAGACAAGTTAATGGCCCTCTGCTACCTCGCTACTCAACGCCACAGAGCACAGAAATTTCAGTTTGGGGTCCTGACCAAATTACCTGTAATTCCAAAATCCTGGGTATCTTTTTCCTAAAATGCTTCTCCCCTCAGAATCCTGCCTTTCTTTCTCTCTTTCTCTGTGCTCATCCAGACCACCACCCTACAGCACCTGCTATGCCCTCAGCATTCTCTCAGCAAACGGGCTCACTTAACGAAGCAATTTCGGTGGTTTCTCAGCCCTCTGCTCTCCCTGTGCTTAGTTGTTCTTTGTGACAGTAACTCCTATTCATGGGTGCTATTTTATAAATGGAACAGCCCAAACCCCAAAAGCAGCACTGATCATGGGTTCCTGCACCTGGGGATCCTTTAAGCCTGCTGACGCCTGGCTCCCAGTCCCTGATGTTCAGACCTGATTGAAGTGGGGTACAACCCGGGCACTGGGACTTTAAAAGGTTCCCAGGTGATCCTACCATGCAACAACACTTGGCCATCACTGCCAAAAAGCCTCAAGATGCAGTGGCTACAGCAAATGGGAAGAGCTTGGGGGAAACAGAGCACTCAGGCCCCACCCCAGGCCAACTTTTACCAAATCAGCATTTTAAACAGAGTTCCAAAGGATCAGAGGCCTCTCTGCCCACACAATTCCAGGTCAGAAACCCAAATGAGCTCTCTAGCTTACGGACCACCCTTCACCCCACATCTCTGGCCTCCCTCTGGTCACCTGCCTTTCTGCAATTTCATGGCTCGGGGCCTTTGTCCTGATTCCTTCATCTCACGCTTTCCCCAGGCTGTGTTAGGAGAAGAAACTCCTCTGCCAAGGTTTACACATGCAGGTGCCAAATTTTTTCCAGTCTCCAAAGAACACAATCCCTCTACCACCCTCTGGCCCGTAACCACTAAGCAAACTCCAGCTACGGCTGGGTTTCTCCAGGACAAGGACCATGACACCAACTCTGCCCAGGCAGATGACACCCAGAAGCAGAGCCACCTTCCACCGAGGACACAATGACCTTGTGAGCTTTGGGCGCACAAAATAGGGAGGACACCATCTGCCTCTTTGACTGCAGGACAGGATGTATGTAAAAGGGTTGAAGAGGAGCCTAAGTGACTCAGAATGCAAATGGTAAGTCTTAATATGCTAATATAGTAATTCCAGAACTTTAGAATCATTGAGAGTTTTAAATTGACTGATGTCTGGATCGCCTCCCACTGTGAGACCTGGGCATTGAGATTTGTATAAAAGCTCTCCAGGTCCCACTGCAGTAAATTGGGGGAACCACTGTCCTGATACAGAGTAGGCAGGGGGCACCAACGCATTCCCTAACCAACCACCCACCTCGAATAGGAGTTACTGTCCCAAAGAACAACTAAGACATACAACTCTTCACACCTGTTCAAGTGACCCCTGCCCTGGCTGTCCTGCCCCCCCCAATCTCACTCTAATCAGAGGGGGCCCAGCCCAGCAATCACAGGAGCAATTTTCTTTCTATAACGTGGGAAAACGCAAAGCTCCAGAAGACCCCAAAATTCCATCCTTCAATAGTGCATTCTGGCCAACTAGAAAGGGGAGCAGTGGAAACGGAACCCACCGAGGCCTGTGGGTGACACAAGGATGTGGTTAAAGACAACCAAAGAGTTAAGACCCCCAAGTGAAAGATAAACGGACTCCTGCGCTTGTCTTTTATGGTCTCCCTTAATTACCTAAAAGAACGTCCATGCTACAGAGCAGGTCTGGAGGAAACCTTTCATCTCTCCCTCACCTCTTCCCCCTGAGACTCAATGGGTTTTCTTAAATGTATGAAAGGCTCTGTCCAAGAGTGTTATCTTTAATTTACCATCCTCTAAGGAACATGAATTGAGAGGCTAAACACATTTGACAATGGCCTCTTTACGGCTTTAAGCATAAGCAAAAAAGATGGGCTTTAAGCCCATCTGAGGGACACCCAAATGAACTTTAGCTCCTAGGGTTAGGGCAAGCAGTAACCTTTCTCCCAGAGGGGCGTTTGAAGGTGGGAACCTCCCCAAAGCCCCAGGATATGTCTGCCCCTGAGGCTTGGAGACCCACCCCTCCAGGCTGGCATCTTATGCTTTCCAAAGAATTTCCAGAAGCCCAATCCCTACAGTAGCAAAAGCTGTCCTTTTGACAAGGCTCCAAAGGGCCCTGTATAAAGAATGCAGTCGGGAGTCTCCAGGGCTGAAAACCCAGAGCTAAGGAAGACTCCTGCCAACAACTCTGATTGAGACGTGGCAGGGATTTGCCAAGACCTTCAGAAGGTAACCGACCCAGCAGAGAATGCTGGCTCTTCAGGGTCAGCTCCATCAACCGGCTTAGAAATGGTGGTGATCTGGAAAGTGGGGACAACTCTGAGAACCCACATCCAGATTTAAAACAATAGAGGAGAATGCATCTGATCCAAAATGAATTCTCATGGCTACAAACCCAGATCCCTAGACGCTTCAGACCACTCCATGAGCAGTATTTTGAGACCATTCTTGGGTTGAGCAGGAATTCAGGACTCACCGGGTCTAGAGGTCAACTGACCTCAGGAATGGGAGGACGGACAGGAGAGCACCCAGAATTGACACATGTCCCAAACTGCAAGTCACCAAAGGAGGGAATGGAAGGAAAAGCACTTTGCTGAGATGCAGAGCTAGCAAGCATGGTTTTAGGTAGTACAAGGTGTTTTTTGCTAGTTGTGGGATTATATTAATGTGTATCAGGAAAAAAAAATAGCACATCAAACCTATAGTTCATAGATGTTCATTAAGGCTTACAGCAAAGCTGAGTATAAATACATGAACTAAATGCCTAAACATATTAAATAAATAATGGCACAGGTGGTACACGGTTATGCCAAAAATCATCATGGGACGATGGGGATAAAGGATGCTGAAGAGACAAAAGAAATCCAACAGGAATTCTGGCCACTCAGTGCTGACATCATCGGGGTTTGCAGAAAGGGAAGGCAGAGTGCTGCTGCAGAGAAAGGCGAACCCAGGAGGGCCGAGCACTGAAAGGGTAGCTGGTGATGCTGGACAGTCATAGAGGACCCCACGGATGCTCTGGACACACACCAAAAAGGCACCAAAGGCACGAGTGGGGAAAATGATCTTGAAAATGATCGTCTCCGGAGATGAGTCGTATGCCAAATGGTATTGGGGCCAAATATGTGTTTGAAAACCACTCAAACAGAGCTTTGGATGGAAATATAAAAGAGGAAAATGCTAAGATTAAACCACAACCAAGCAAGTGTCCGCAAAGCTCAGGACAGAGACTAGGCAGAAAAGGTGGTTTGGTCGCTTTCACTTTTACTTGCCATGAAATTCAGTTTCCAGCTCTCAGGCCTGAGGCCCTCTCTTCACTGTGATGTCTGGGCTGCACACCACTTCCTAAAGCCCCCAGCCAAGCGGCCTGCTTTTGCCTGGCCTTCTTTGAATTCCATCAGAATTCAGAAAGCCCCAGCTAAATCAGAACAGTCAGTGGCAGAGAGATACCATGCCAAAAGGCAGATAGACGCAAGTCCCCGAACCGGGCAAGGATAACACGTGCGGCTCCCTCTCCCCAAACCCTTCTCTTTAACTTCTGTCTTCTCCCCGGCTGCCCCTCCCAACACCCCCAACACACACATCTTCTCTCCATGTTTTCACACTTTGACAAGCAAAGGGGACAAAAGAGAAAGAAGCTCTTGCTACAGCCCAAATTCATTCCAAATGTAAATGAAGCCCTCTTCCAATATCAGAGAGCGTTTCCAGGAAAATGTGGCAGAATCGCCCTGTTTACTCCAGCCTCGGTGATGCTGCCACAACGCAGCACAACCTTCAGTCAAGCTATTAACTTGAACGTTGAACTTCACAGCCTGGCTGTCTTCCTCAGCCTTCCTTTTGATGTTACCTCCAAAGCAAAAGATCAAAGGCTTTGAGTGTGGTGAGGGGAAGTCCCAAGCTCTTAGCCTACCAGCCTGTGATATATGTTAAAATCCTGGCCAAAAGAGAGCCGGGGAGCAGAGAGGGAGCTGGCTCCAGAGAGGCCTGGGGTGGGCAGGCAGCACAGGGACAGAGGCTGGAGAAGGAACGAGGCTGCCAGTGATGGCGACATCGGGGACACACAGAACCCTCAACACAGGATGAAAATATCTTGGCAGGCATCACAGGGTTCCCACACACTCCCCTGCAAAAAAGCCAGCGCTGTCCCATGGGCCCTTCTCCAGCACAACGTACCCCTGTCCAATCCTCCAACACACTTGCTGGGTGCCCGCTGGGTTACAGACAGTGCCTGCTCTACAAAAGGGAGAAAGCACTTGCTCATGCAATAACCACTTGCTCATGCCATAACCAGCCAGGAGTGTACGGTGATAGAAGATGCCAGCGCCGAAGGGAAAGGAATATAGTTTTAGGGGGTACAAAATATAGGCAGGAAGCATCCCCCTGAGACTATGGCACATAAAGAATGGAAAGGAACAAGCTGGGAGCAGCAGTGGAGACAGCAGACACAGGCTGGTGGTGACGAGGAGCCAGAGGCTGCACAAACAGAAAGCCCCACGGGGCTCCCAGCGATTCCCTAACAACAAGATAAGATGCAAAAATCATTCTTATAGTGAAACATCCAAAGATGCCAACAGATTTCAATTCGGGGGCAAAAGGGAGGCATGGAACTGAAATTACACCATCAGTGATGATTTCTGGTATATCAAGTTCAGAAAGAGAAAAACTAGCTATGACTGTAGGATCGGGAATGGTTCTCTCCCGAGAATGGAAGGTGGGACCTGAAAAGCGGCTGGAAGAGCCTCCCGAATACTGGAAAAGTCCTTCCTCTTGAGCTGGGTGGTGGTTACACAGGTGTAGCCGGGTAAAACCCACAGCCCTGGATTCCGGAGGGCGTGTGCTCTGCTGGAAGCTGCACCTCAGTAAGTAAAGAGGTGGGGAGGTGGGAAAGGAAAAATGCAGCGCTCGCTGGCACTGTCCGGTCACCTGCTCCTCCAAGGTAGGGAGCCGGGGCCAAGACCAGCTCTGGACACCACACTGCTCCAGCCCGCCAGCTTTGCTAGTTCTCGCCCTAGAGAATGGGCTGGAAATATAAAAAGTGAGGTTTCAGCTAAGAAAACAAACAAGCCTATCTCTAGCCCTTTTCTCCTTTTTAGAAACAGAAATTTAGCTAAAGGGATAAAATAGAGAAATTCTTGAGGGACAACTTTCATTATGGACAGAACGTGCTGTTTCCCGAGTTACCGCCCCCTTTGGGTTCCATTTTATTTTTTACAAGAGAAGTCTCTAAAAGAAATCAAAGACCCGTGGAGCCAAATTTATCCCCCCAAATCTATCGACAAGTTCTTCCTCGAGGATACCAACAGAGCCGTTTTTCTCCCCTGCCCTCCTGGCCTTGAAACGTTATATTGGAATGTTCTTTTCTTACTTCTGTGGATCCCCTGGACCAGTTCTGGGTTTTGTTTCCCAGAACATATAACAGCTACGTTCCACATTTACCCAATGAGACCGTGACCTAGGCAGTTAAAAGAAAATAAATCGGACAGAAGGAACTATCAGATCCATCAATGAACACCCTTGCCCAAATCTCCCGGAGTATTTCTTTCTTCTTTTCTTCCCTTTCGTTTCAGGCAAGATGACAACAAGGACAAACACCTGGGCAATAACTGCTCCTCCTTCCCCCACCCTCTCTGCAGATCACCTGTCTGGAGGGGTTGAGTTGCCCCTCCCCACAATACGCAGGGAGGGGCAACTCCCCCTCATGCCTCTGGGCAACACAAGGAGCAGGGATGAGACAGCCACAAAAGCAGCCTTCAGTCATGCAGTTCAGGGGCACTTTAGGAATCACTGGCTCTGCTCTGCTAAAGAAACCAGATGTTTCCCCAAGCCTGAGTCCAGCCCAGTAAGTTACACCCACGATAAACCTCAAGAGTTGGGAAGGTCCTAGAATTCGGCCAGGTCAAGCTCCCTTTCTACCAAAAGAAACTTGAAGCCTAGAGAGACGAGGCACCCCCTTCACAGTTACACCAGCCAGCTAGCGGTAGAGACAGACAGGCCTCCAATCATCCCCAGAACCCGCCTTTGTCCCAGCACATGACCACAACTTGCACCATGCCACCTGGATCATGGCAGGGTCCAGCCGTGCACATACTCATAACGTACCCTGGAATGATCAGGCGGCATGTCAGACCACAGACGGCACCGGCTTGAGCGCTAAGAACTTCATTCATTCATCCACGCCTGACACAACAGCTGCTAGGTGCTGGCAGACATACGTGGTCAGGAAAGGCAGAAAGCAAAGCCCCCGCCCCCACCCCTGCCCCTGAACTGACACAGGGATGAATGCTTCAGAGCAAGACATCCTCAGGATTAGGAAGACAGGTTAAGAAACCCAGGTGAGCAAAGGACTGGTTAAGGGGCCAGCTCAAACTCTAACGCCCACTCCCATCTGTTGCTCCATCACAGCTTCTGAAAAAACTGATCTAGTTTGTCCGGAGTCTTACAGAGACCCAATGCATCCTCTGGCTTCAAATCCCTTGGTCTCTCTGCTACAGTGGCTCACTCTGTACTTCCCATTCCAAATAGCACCCCCTCCCAGACCCTCCCCAGCTTCCTTGAATCAAAAGTCCACCCTCAGGCCAGGCACTGTGGGGCTCATGCCTACAATCCTAGCACTCTGGGAGGCCGAGGCAGGTGGATCACTTGAGCTCAGAAGACCAGCCTGGGCAACAGTAATACTCTGTCTCTACTAAAAATAGAAAAAACTAGCTGGGCAAGTTGGGACTACGGAGAAGGCAATCGCCCAACCCCTTGAGTTTGAGGTTGCTGTGAGCTATGATGTCACAGCACTCTACCCAGGGTGACAGTGTAAAATTCTGTCTCAAAAAAAGAAAAAGAAAGAAAGAAAAAAGTCCACCCTCTTTCAAAGAAACCGGCAGAGTATCTTTTCATTCATGAAGGACAGACAAAAGGATTTGGGGGAATCAACTTCCCCTTTCTACGCAGGCCTGTTTCCATGACCTGTGACATCCCAATGGTAAACGACACGTAGTTTGACTCTGTTGGCCTCAAGGGAACTAAAAAGCCTCCAGAGATGTACATTCTCCATGTTCCTCACTCAAAAGGTGCTCTTGGGGGTCCCCATTACCTGTGGATGTGTATGGACTTCCCAGCTTCCCTCCACCAAGCACAGCACCCTCCAAAAGCAACAGTGGTTCAACAAAGTCTCGGGGAACGTATTTTCAGTCAGAAAAACTGGGGCTCATATCCTGGTACTGACACCTACTGCCTATGAGGCCTCGAGCCAGTTCCCTGATGGAAGCATTGGGTTCCTCGCCTGTTCAAGGAGAGCCCATCTACTGACCTCTGAGGGATAGAGAAGGCACAACCACTATGGTTAGTGGCTGGCACAAAGTAGGCTATCCTGATGGACGGGTCCCCTTCTCCCTCCCCTGCTTGCCCATAAAACATTTGGTAAGTTACAAGAAACAAAGCTAAAAAATGGTCCTGGCTGGGAAAGGGGGTCAGAGAGGAGAGAGAAGGGGGGAGAGAGGACAGCCATTATTTCTGAGCCCAAAAGAGTCTTCAAGAGGGACCCAAGTGCAATCACAGAGACCATCACCACAAAAGCAACACCACTGGCACCACATGGGTGGCTGGGAAACAAAGATCCTGGCAGCCAAAGGGTCTCCAGGGGCACATGGGTGAGATCCCACGAAGAAAGAGCATCAAAAAGCATCCCCAAATCAAGACCTGATTGCATATCAGCCACAATAAATAATGTTTGCTCAAAAGGTGGAAGGCAAGGGGAGGGGGTGGGTAGAGACAGGCCCTTATTGGAGAAGGCAGACTTGCATATCCAATGTGGAAGAAAAGCTTGTTTTGTATGTTACACAATGGAGACATTGTTCACTAATGCTTTGCCCATACATAATCAGGCCTGCCTCTGGTTATTACATAAGTCTCCGATAGTCTGAGAGTCCAATAATTAATGTCGTTCTATACTTATTCATTAAAATGAATATATTTTTATTTATGTATATACATACACATAAGAACACAGGCCCTAAAATGAAATTTAGAGATGAACAAAATTTGTAGACATACCCAATTGTTAAAAATGGTCATAGCCAAAAGAGTGGTGAACTTTGACAACTTCTTCCATTTGTCTCCTTCTGAGAAAAGGTGGCGGGAATAATGTGACTGTTATTTTCTTCGTATATTTGTACTTTCCCAAGAGAAAGTCTCAAAACAGAAAAAAGACAACCACATAAATCCACTAAACAAGTCAGATGTGATTCTTTTTCCTGCTAGTTTGAAGACAGGCTAGTCACCAGCATGCTTGAATGTCCACGTTCCCATCACCCAACAACAGGACCAGGTGCAGGTGCACAACCCCGCCGGGACTGTGCGGCAACGAGGTTAAGTGTCCTTTTAGGAGACGTAAATCAGGAAACGTGAACACACATATACACATACCCTGAAACTAAACCAGGACTGCTCAACCACACGAGCGCCTGTGGCTGGACCATTCTCTGTCACTGGGGGCTGTCCTATGCACTGCAGCCTGTTTTACGGCATCCCCAGCCTCTGCCCACTAGATGCCAGTAGTACCCCCCAAAGACTGACCATCCAGAATATCTCTAGATGTCACCAAATACCCTCCAGGGAGCAAAACCACCTACACTTGAAAACTTGGACCCAGCAGCTCCAAGGAACAACACAGCAGCCCCAGCTGCCTCCTTTGGTGACCAGTTCTTCTCCCTTGGTGGCCAGTTCATCAGGCACACAATAAGCTCAAGGCCCAGCCAACTGACCTGAAAATATCTGGGTATGGGTGTGCCACCTTGATACCTGTGTAGGGGGTCCCAGGCCTCACACAAGCCTGAATACAACGGACAGTCTTCATAAATCCCAATTTTTTCTTCTAAAGAATAGAAGCTGGGGACGGAAACTGTCATCACACTGAATAGTCACTATCCTCTTCAGTGGCAGGCATTACTGTGCCATTTTACAGATGGAAAAACTGAGGCCCAGACAGATATCAGAACTTGCTCCAAGTCTCCCACCCTCTAAGCAGCTGGGCCTCCTCCTGCATTCCACTGATAATTGGCAATATTGTGTTTCAAAGGGATTAATTCTTTAGGAAATTGCTTTTGGGGGCAAAGAAACAAACTAACAGGACTATCTTAGTGAAACCAGGCTTAGATTCACACATCTTCTGTTTGATTTTCACTCAACGGCTGGGAAGACAATAAAACTTCCTTCTTGTAAACAACTAGTATCTTAGAGGGTGATTTGGGCGGGGGGGCATGACACCAGCCATCTCTTACACAAGTCCCTTTGAGCTTTCTTGGTGGCACAACCCAGAAAGGTTAGAGGAATCCGGTCAGGAGCTAACCTGACTATGGAAAAGTTTAGAGCAGTCCTCCCTCCACACCAAAAGAAGCGGAGGGGAGGTTAAAAAAAAGTCCTTAATGATTGAAAACTAAGGCGTTAGCGATGCAGCTCTGTAACCCCGCCAGCCAGCCAGCCGCTTCCCCCAGAACCAACTTACCAACAAACAGACCGAACTAGGAGCTGGCTGGCTGGGGTTCTACTTACCCTGCAGGCATTTTTCTTATTTCAAAGTTTCTATTAACTCCCCACTGATGTGCCCTAAAAGAATTTTTAAGGGCTTGGAAACACATAAATAAAATAGTCTTTGTTGGACCAGCACAGCCAAATGAAAGTCTTTCACCTGTAGCAGTGGTGATAAAAGTTTCAGGTCCCCCTTTCATATGAGCCATCCCAAGGCTTGGGAGAGCCTGGAGTTCTCAGAGCGTCTGTCACTCTCCTGCCCTCCAAGCCAGCACAGTCCCCGGCCAAGGGCAGGGTGAGGAAGGCACACCCACTGCGCACACAGGTCGCAGGAAACATTCCTGACAGCGAGCGGCCCGCCCTCCAGAGCAGACAGAGCTCAGCGTTCCTCCCGAGCCTTCCAAAAATACCCAGTAAGTCGTGGCTGCCAAGACCCAGCCTGCACAGAGTTAAAGATGAAGCAGAATCCTTAGAGATTGTAGCTGCAGCGCTTAGCGGAGGGCCAGGAAGTGCATGGTGGGAAACAGAGGGGACTTCGGAAGAGAAATAGGACCCGACCACATCAAATACTCAGAAAGACAAAAATAAAGCTGCCTGTCCAATCCAAGGGGGTACTCATAGGATAGGCACTGTCCAAGTATCTGTGTGACAGGTTAGTACTCGGAGCCTTCCAACAGAATTAGGATTCCTAGTCCTCCCCTCCGGGCCCAGAGGATGGTTTGCCAGTGGTAAGACAACAACAGCATTGCCAAAAGGCCACCCTAAGCAAACAGCACTGCTTGCACTGTCCAGGAAAACCATCGTCCTAGCACCATTTGGCAGATTTAGTGGCTCTGGAGTCTTGCTAGGTGCTATTCATCAAATCCGGGCCACGGGTGAACTGCAGGATCCCAAGCAAGTCCCTTTGCCTCCTTGGCCTAATGATTCCTCGCCATTAAAAAGAAGAGAATGGCCACACCATGACCCATTCCCTTCCAGGCAGACAGCTAACTTTCTACCTTCTTCTGCCTCCAGCCCCAATCCAGGCAGGTCTGTCTTTTCTTCTTCCTTCCAGAGCTCAGTCACCCTGCACCTGGGTAGTGGATCAGGAAGGCACTGGTGACGTAACCAAAAATGCAAGATACTTGGGGTTTTCAAGGATCCCCACAATTCCTGAGATCTATAGCAGACACCCACTAAGAAACCACAAGTTATAGAAATGGAGAAATCCTTAGGCCAGGCTGTTGTCTATATGTGCCTTACCTACAATGACAAGTAACTGAAATTTCAGAATATTCCATTTTTCACTCATACCATGAGAGTAACTAACCAGCAACCCCATTTACCTGTACTCAAGCCCCGGCAAAGGAATTCACATCTTAGGTAGCTTCCTTCCCTCTTCCCAGAAAGCAAACTAAGATAGTATTGGCACAGTACCTTGTTCTTCCCAGAAGAAAGGCAGCAGGTGAAACAAGGTACTGGTGTAGAGTAACAGTGAACCTCTCCATAAAGACACAAGAAGCATGCCGAGTAGTTCAGACCCAAGGCTTAATGCACTACAAGGCGCTTCCCTGTCTACCGACAAGCCACCAAGTCATGAAAAGGCTGCCCACTCAGCCACATGGAACACAGTCAACACAGGACCACTTCAACTGGCCCATCGCACAGGCCTGGGCAGACAAGGCTCCCCTGCACCCAAGTATCCGATTGACCAAGAAGTCCCACACAAATAGGGAAAGCCTGGGGCTTACTTTGGGGATTCCCCAGGGGAAAACACAGAATTACTGCAGAGGGCCCAGAGTCCATGCACAGCTCACACTGATGGGCAGACCATAGGAACAAACGACCTCTCACACCCCGAGGTGCTTACTGTGTCTTACTTAACCTGACATAGATGTTATGACGCCTGACAGCAACACAAAGCCAGGCGCTTTCACTGGGTATGGTACCCAGTGGGCACACAAAAACCAAAAATGTATTATGAGAGCAGGGCAGCGGTGGAGGGCTCGAGCTGCTCAAATCAAATAGGGCCTTCTAAGCTCTGCCTCGCTGTGTGACAGCAGCTGAGCTGCCCGCCGTCCCTGTTCTGTGACTCCACATCGCATGCCTCACGCAGCAAATAAACCGTGCAATGTCTATACACCACTTGGCCAGGCAGCTGCTCGACGCCTGGCGGGGTGCTAAGTTCTCAGGCAGGGAAAGTCTACAAACTTTTCATCAGTGAAAAGGGAGTCTTCTCCACCGCATCCCGCTGCACTACCACCTCATGGCCCCCCTGCACAGTCCTGCCTTCGCTCCTCTTCTTTCACGGGGTGACCCTCTAACAAAACTTGTGCATGCCTTAGAGGAAGGTGGGTGGGAGGGGTCTTCATATGCGAAAAATCGGCAATATGTGTTTCAGTCCAACTTAATTTACAGACAAGGAAACTGAGATGCAAAAGGAAGGTCCCTGTTTGTGCAACCAGAAAGTGACTAAGCAAGGAACCTCACGCTCCATCTGGCCCTCTGCATCTTCTACATTAAAGAGAGAATACCATCAAGTATTCCTCGTTCTTTTTTAACTATCAAGGCATCTGATGAATCATCCCTTTCAAAGGGGGTTGCAGTACAACAGAAATTAGAAGAAGTAGGGGAGGTGGGGAGGATGGGTGGAGGGAGGACAATTGGTGGGACCACACCTACGGTGCATCTTACAAGGGCACATGGGAAATTTACTAGGTGTAGAATATAAATGTCCTGACACAATAACTAAGAAATTGCCGTGAAGGCTATGTTAACCAGTTTGATGCAACATTTCAAACTGTATATAAAACCAGCACATTGTACCCCATGATTGCATTAATGTACACAGCTATGATTTAATACAAAAAAAAAAAAGAAAGAAATTAGAAGAAGTTTACAGAAACAACCATGTCAGTACCATTAGATCCCAACACATGGTGGATGACAAAATTGTTCAGCCAAAGAGGACACCCCTTACCTTTGAGACTTCACAAAGTATTGAACTAGGTTTCAACAGAAAAAAATCTAGTATGGAATACTGTGTTCAGTTTCACCCCAGTTCTGAGAACAGAAATCCCTGGACAGCAGGACCAACACCCCTGATGTGCCCAGGAAGGGTTCTTCAGAGGACGTCATTAGACCAACCAGGTTACTCTGGTCCCTGGCCACTCCTCCCAAGGAAACAGAGTTAGTGCCAACTCCTTCTCTACAAGCCTCCTCCCAATGAACCCAACAGGCTGTTGGCCCTTTTCTGCCTCTGGGTGACAATAGAGTGTATCAGCAAACACACAGCATCTCCACATTCTCACGGTAAGTCCCCCTGTTCCCTCGCCTGGGGTTTCTCAGCCTTCAACCCACCACCCCTTAGATGAACAAAAAACTTCTCAAACCCTCCCTTTGTGTTATTTGAAATTTCAAAACAAAATACTGTAGCTCACATCAAGACAAGCATGCTTTTTCCACCTGCACTGTAAAATGCTAATGTACCTGTGGTCTCTCTAAATCAACCTACTCTCATTTGCTCAGAGCAAATTCAGATTTGCTCAGCTCAGCACCCGTCACTCAGTGGTTAGGGCGCCAGCCACATACACCAGGGCTGGCGGGTTCAAACCTGGCCCAGGCCAGCTAAACAACAATGACAACTACAAAAAAAAAAAAAAAGTTGGGCATTGTGGCGGGCGCCTATAGGCCCAGCTACTTGGGAGGCTGAGGCAAGAGAATCGCTTGAGCCCTGTGAGCTGTAACACTGTGGCACTCTACTGAGGGCAACGGAGTGAGACTGTCTCGAAAATTAATAAAAAAATAAATGTAATAAATTAAATAAATTTACTGCTCCAAGTTGAGAAACAGTCTACCAGCTATGATATCTGAACCATAGATTTCCCTAAGTCGTCTAGTAGCCAAGGCTAAGTCATCCCACATAACAGGGTGCAAGGGAATTAAACATTTAACTTAACTACAAAACCCTTGGCAAACATGCTTCAGAGACCCAGTGTTTCATTATGGCACGAGGTAGGGGGACATCTGAGCAGCGGTCTCACGAAACTCCACAGAAGCACCTGGAAAGTAGCTCAGCCCTTGCCACACCAACACCAACACCACCCACGATTAGGGCAGAGCACCAACTTCCCTTCTCCCAGCTCTCCCCAAGCTAAACGCTGACATCGCTGAAGAACACAGGGTGTCCCTGCAATCTCAGAAAGAGAGAATGCCCTGGCACAGTCCCCCAAAGCCATGGACATTCCTGACTCGAGAACCCTGAACTCGAGTCCTGGCTAAGGAGCTCTCCTGCCCTCATCTCCCTCGGAATTAATTCCCTGATCTGAAAGATTAAAAAGCTTAACCGAAACAGTCTTGGGCTCTTTTCAGGTTCTGACGTGGCCCACTAAAACTACACATCAGCTTGCCAGCTTTC
Organism: Arctocebus calabarensis; assembly: GCA_963573935.1. Taxonomy (NCBI): domain Eukaryota; kingdom Metazoa; phylum Chordata; class Mammalia; order Primates; family Lorisidae; genus Arctocebus; species Arctocebus calabarensis. The sequence continues at coordinate 21,078 of CAUYON010058033.1, forward strand.
CCTTAGCTGTGGAAGCAGAGAGGAGGACGGCTGTGGCCACCACCCAGGCCCCGACCAGCTCTGCTCCCGGCTCCCGTGACCCTCGCTGACTGCTGACGGCCACAGAGAGGAGCCCCAGCTTGGGGACAGTCAACAATGGAAGCAGCGTCTGCGTTCCAGGGCGTCCCTCACTGGCCTGCGTGTCGGTGCCCCAGAGTACCCTCGTCTAGGTTTGGGATGTACAAGATTGCAGGGTGTCCCTGGGGAGCAGCAAAAGCAGCGTCTTCCCTTGGTGCTGTAATAGATACCTCAACAGGGCCCAAGTCATTCTGCGGCCACGTCCAGGAGGTCACCCTCCTCCTGGGCCCTTCTTTTCAGAGCACAGCACTCTCTCCTTCCAAGCTGGGCTCCCACCCGGGCTGTACTGCCCTGTCCTCGGGCCTATGGCACGGGCAGAGAGGTGCAACGAATGAGTACGAGGTCTAGACCCATGCCGGGCACAAAGTTTTCAATAAACATTTACCCATGATTATTTTTTTAATGCAGTTTATTAATGGAGGGCAGGGAATCTCAGCTCCCAGAGCTCAAAGCTACATCCTCATAGTCATTGGAAATCTGTGGTAAAGATTCAATAACTCATTTATTTACTCACGAGTATTTCTGGAACCCCCTGGACAATGAGAATAAAGCCACAAGCCGATGCTCCCTACCCCCATGGAGTCAAAATCTGGGTGAGGGAAGGTACAGAACAGAGAAAGGAGGCCGCCGAGGCGCGCCCATAACTCTGAGGGAGCCAGTGGTTGGGCAGGGGCGAGTCCAAGAAAAGGAGTGTTTCCAGGAGAGCGTCCCAGAGGGAATGACATTTAAGCCAATTTAACCAACACACCAGGCAGTGGTGGGCTGAGAAGACGATTTGAACCACAGACTAGCCCAGGTAAAAAGGTCCTTCCAGATCAATCCCTCATTCTAAGCTGCCTGATGTGGGGACACTTGCCTAAGGCCACACGGGAGTCAGGAAGAGCTGACACAGACTGGTGTCCCTGGCTCCCAGCCCCCCTTCTCCATGCAGCATGGTGTCCACAGAACTGCAGGAACAAGGACCACCTGTACCAGGAGCGAGCAGGTGGGCACTCCCAGCTCCAGGACCAAACCAGAGAAATACTAACCAAGCAACAAACTCCAAGGCGGGGCGTGGTGGCCCGGTCATCCTTGCACTCTGGGATGCCAGGAAGGGTGGGCTGCCTGAGCTTAGGAGTGCCAGACCAGCCCGAGCAAGAGTGAGATCCCGTCTCTAAAAAAAAATATCCGGGCATTGTGGCAAGAGCCTGTAGTCTCAGCTACGCAGGAGGCTGAGGCAAAAAGATCACTTGAGCCCAGGAGTTTGAGGTTGCTGTGAGCTATGACAGAGTGAGACTATCTCAAAATAAACAAACTCCAGCCCCTGTTCGCAGGCCTACAAATCTCTCAGCACCTGCCTCTAGGTAAGTAAGGCCAACTTTTGCATATTTTAGGAGATTCTTTCCTCCCTTCCAACCCTAAGTCAAACTTCTCGCAAGTTCCTTCCACTATCCTGGTTCCCCTCTAGCCAAAGAGCAGCCCAGGGGCTTCCTCATGGGAGAATGTTTGTAATACCTGTTAATTCCTTCTGGTCCATATGACCAACCCCATCTGAGCCTTTTCTGCTCACCCATGAAGAGAAAAGGAGAGAAGCAGGCAACACCAATCTGTGAAAATCAGGCTGCAATTCTATCAGCTAGAGAAGCTGATTAAACTGACCCAGAGAGGAGGCTTTTCTTTTCTAAGAACTCCCTATGGTTGCATTATGAACTCCTGCAGGAAAAATATGCAACAAGTGGGTGTCCATCCAATTAGAACAAGGGATGGTGGGTGGGTTTAACCATTGTTTTGAGATAGGGGTCCTGCTGTATTGCCCAGGCTGGCCTAAAACCCCTAGTCATAAGTGATCTGCTTGCCTCAGCCTCCTAAAACATCCTTTGTAATAGGCAATCTTTTTATTGTCTCTGGTGATCAAAAGTCATATTTTGCTGTCTTTGCTAACACACTCATGTGTGTCACAGAACCCAAGGAGGTTTTTTGGGTTTTGAAACAGAGTCTCACTCTATTGCCCTGGATAGAGTGCTGTGCCATCATAGCTCACGGCAACCTCAAACTCCTGGACTTGAGCAACTCTCCTGCTTCAGCCTCCCAAGTAGCTGAGATTACAAGCACTCGCCACAAGGCCCAGCTAGTAGAACCCAAGTGTTAAAAGTATGGCAGTGACTCGTAAAAGCTAAACTGAGTGGTCCCAAGACCCCAAGAGAAATGACAACATATACAGTACCAAAATTTGTGCACAAATGTTCATGGCTACATTACTGACAGCAGCCGAAACCAGGACTAGATAAACAAAGTGTAGTTCATCCATAGGTTAAAATATTGTTGGCCATAAAAACGAATGAAGCATTAATCCGTGCCACAGCACTGAGATGAACCTTGAACACATGACGCTACGTGAAAACCCAGGCCGTGTGGTTTACGATTCCATTTACATGAAAAGTCAGGAACAGGCCAATCCACAGTGATCGCCAGGGGCTGAGGGGAGAGGAAATAAGGAGTGACTGCTAATGGGTCCGAGCTTTCTCTGGGAGCGGTGACAAAATGGTCTGGGGTTAGATACTGCAGATGGTTGCACAAATCTGTGGACATACTAAAAAATCTCTAAGTTAAACACTTCAAATAAGTGAATTTTATGGTTTCTAGGTATCCCAGTAGAGCTTTCACTTTCAGAAAAGAATGAACCTTAAGGTTTTGTTAACAACAACCATAGCTTAAGAGGTGTGGTTTCTGCCTGGTCCCTCTCCTGCACCGGGCCTCGGTGGGGCACCTACAGAGTATAAATCCTGGTGTACTCTGAGGAACTCTACAATCTCCATAGAGAGGCCCCATGCAAAGCAAAAGCAAAAGCGGGGAACAGTCCGCGGCGAAAGCATTTTTACATGCAAGTTACTAAAGGCACATTCATAGGTGTGTCCCCCCCACCGCAGACTCTGATTCACTGCATGGGCTGGGGAGAGGACACACGGTAAATCCCAGTTTTGAGCCAGGTAAGAGTTGCATGATCAGCAAAGTCGGGGAAACAGGAGAAGTGTAAGAAAGTTAACATTGTATTCCAGGAGCGCAGAGGGGGCAGCTCAGAGGTCTAGTCTTCAGGAGAGGTTTCCAGGGGCCAGACCCACAACATGGAGTCTTCCCTGCCCCCTGTCCTAGGACTCTCTCTCCGGAGGGAACACAGTCTTATGCCCTGCAGCCTCGGCTCCCGCAGGCCTGCTGGGCAGGCTACACTCCTTTTCATTCCAGAATGTTAGCCCAGCACTCAGGCAATTGGCAGTAAGCTGGAACTCGAACCCAGGAATCCCAACACCCACAGATTCTCACCTCCAGCTCCAACAAAGGTCTCTTTGTCAGGCCTGGGTGTCCCCCAGAGGGCGTGTATCCCTCCCAGGGCTGGGGAGTGGAGGCGAGGCCAGTGTGTGGATGGGACCCATCCTACTGGGGCGCATTCTCTGCTTTCCAGGTTGTCCAAGCCCACAGCCCAAGGAGATGGATGGCACAGCTTTCTCTGGGGTCGGCATGGGGGGTCCTGAAAGGAGCTGGGCTCTGGACCGGTCAGGCCCCCACCCCCCACCCCCTGCTCTCGAAGGCCTGACCAACAGGCTGCCTGGAGTCCGCAGCCTGCCAAGGCAACAGGGCTGGGAACGAACAACGGAGCTCTTGTTCACACACGCTTTTTAGCCAATGAGGTTACTCTCTAGAAATACTTCTAAATAAATCCATAAACCAGCCCATCCTGAGGCCTATACGCGGCACACTTCACGGCATTTCATGGCTCCCCGGCCCTGACAACCAGCCCTGTAGTGCCCCTCCCTCCACCTTCACCGTGAGGTTTCAGTGTGGAAATCAGAGGCAGAATTCACAGGATCACCGGGGTGGGGCCAGGAGGCAGAGCCTCCAGCATGCACTACTCCTTCCAACGTCCCCTCCCCAAAAAGCATAGGGGAAAAAAGGTGGGCTACAGCTGAACAGACAGCCAGAGGCCCTTAGCAGGGAAACAGCAGCCCACACCAACTCTGCCCCAGAGGTGACACAGCCCCTTGGCAGGGTGACAGGGACCACCCCATAGAGAGATCACCGTCCCTACATCCTCACCGTGCATACAGGCAGTATACCCCACTAGCAAGATCTCTGAAGCATCCTGACTCCCTAGAGAGGGAAACTGAGTCCCCAATGGTGGGAGAGAAGCCAGGCGGCCCCAGTCTGGAGTCCCAGTTTGTCGAATACTCTCCACTTAGAAGGGATCCGGAACCTGAGAGCTCCAGAGGAAGGCTGCAGCGCTCACCTTGGTGAGAGGGTCACAAGGAGAGGCCAACGCCAAGCTAGAAAAATGCACATTCAGATGCCAACCGACCAAAACACGCGCGGCACCATGTCCAACTGAACATGCTGCCTCTGGTAACACTTTTCCCCAGAGTGCTTCTTCCAACAAACTTCATCTCCCTTAGCCCCAAACTACCCACTCAGATGAGTAAGGAAACATTATTCCCATTTTACAGATAAGAAACTGCCTCAAAAATATGAACGACCTAGAAGCAGCTGGCTGGTTAATTTTTTAACAACTTTTAGGTTCCTAAGATTGCATCTCTGCTCCGAATTTTAAGGGATGAGAGAGGAGAGGGTGAGGGCGATGAAAGAATTTCTCAAGCCCAAACTGTTCTGATGTTGAATGAGTCTAATTAAAATTTGCCCTTCAGGGCGGCGCCTATGGCTCAGTGAGTAAGGCGCCAGACCCATATACCAAGGGTGGTCGGTTCAAAACCGGCCCCAGGCCGAACCGCAACAAAAAACAGCCGGACGTTGTGGCGGGCGCCTGTGGTCCCAGCTACCAAGGAGGCTGAGGCAAGAGAATCACCTAAGCCCAAGAGCTGGAGGTTGCTGTGAGCTATGACACCACGGCACTCGACCAAGGGTGACAAAGTGAGACTCTGTCTCTAAAAAGAAAAAAAAAGTTGCCCTTCAAGCAACAGGAAAAATGCAATGACTGTTTGTCTGAGCTAGCCCAAGAACTTGCAGGAGAACAGTCACTAATAAAGGACCCCGGTCCTCACTGCTGTGTCCAATTCCACGGAGGAACAATGTTCTGTTGGCCACATGGAGGGGTGCCGAGAGGCAGGCAATTGTCTTTATATTAACAGTAATAGGAGCATACTACTAGGAATAATCACTTCTGCATCATGTCAACCTGAACTTTTCATTTCACCGTATGAGCCGCTGGGCATCAAAGCCAACAAATTCGCAGAAATGTTCAGAGAAAGGAGGGGAAAGAAAAGAAAGCCCAGCCTTCTGCCCATCACCATCCCCCCACCCCATCCAGTAGAAAATACATTTCTAAATAAATCATGAGGAAGACCAATCTGCAAAATATCCCATAGTGTAAGGTGAGCCAAAGCCACCCTCCTCCAAAAACAAAACAATCACCAAAGAATTTTACATCTCAATCTCAACAATTCGTCTACCCCACACCTTGGTCCAAATTAAATGAAATGCTATCATGCCGCTGTGCTTTAAAACAGTGTCCGAGCAGGTAGGAAAGGTTACCCACAGCAAGCAAGGACTGCCATCCTCACCATAGCAACGCGCCTATTTATAATATGGTCCACCTGCATCAAAGGCTCGCGCAGACACTCAAGGCAAGTCTAGTGCAGCATCCAAGCCTGAAGATGAAGCCGCAGACTCTCATGAGCATGTCAATGAAACACTTCCAATTACATTACAGGCCACAATTATTAGCATTGACTTTCAATTTTTTTTTCTTTCTACTCAAGAAAGAGCAAAGGAAAATGAATTAAGACTGTTTCTAGGACATGGTAGAAGCCCAGCATGAGACTTCCTAAAGTGCTTTGACTATTTTTTTTTCTTTTAAATGGTGAAGTCCAGAGACAGAGACAGGAAGGGGGTGCTGTTAAGGGGAGCCAGATCTGATGCTGTGGCTCCTCACCCATGTCAGTCCCAGGCAGCCTGGTGTGGTACCCACTGGTTCCTGTGCAAAGGCCTCAGTCACTCCTGCCAGAGAGAGAAATTCCAGAGAAGCCCGGCTCCAGAGGTTCCAGATCTACACTGGACCTTGAAAAAAGGGAGCTTTTGTATTAGAGGGCGACAGGTGAACCCACATTGGATTATTCACTTGCAAAACGATCTTCATTCTGAAAGGGAAGCCCAGCGATGTCCCCAAAAGCAGTCCCTCCCTTTCCATATCAATGCAGTGACCGCACAGCCTGACAGGGTCCCAGTCCCCCAGAGTCCAACCTCAGCATCTTCCTACACTAAATAGAAGCATAAGAGGACATCAAAAATGTGAGCTGTCCCCTCCCTTAACTAAACACACTCCATGGAATATTGCCAGAACCACTTCAATACTGGAAAAAGTTGGCTCTGTGCTGGTGGCTCAACGGGCTAAGGCGCCAGCCACGTACACCTGAGCTGGTGGATTCGAATCCAGCCAGGCCCGCCAAACAACAATGACAGCTGCAACCAAAAAATGGCTGGGCGTTGTGTAGGGCACCTGCAATCCCAGCTACTTGGGAAGGCGGAGGCAGGAGACTCAGCTTGAGCCCAGGAATTGGAGGTTGCTGTGAGCTATGATGCCACAGCACTCTATCCAGGCTGACAGCTTGAGGCTCTGTCTCAAAAAAAAAAAGTTGTTGATGTCTTTCTGTTGTCATTAATGGTGAGGCAGAAAGAAATCACTTGTGGGGTGGTGCCTGTGGCTTATTGTGTAGGGCACTGGCTCCATATACCGAAGGTGGCGGGTTCAAACCCGGCCTTGGCTGAACTGCAAAAAAAAAAAAAAAAGCGAGAGAGAGAAAAATAGCCAGATGTTGAGGTGGGCACCTGTAGTCCCAGCTACTTGGGAGGCTGAGGCAAGAGAATCACCTAAGCCCAGGAGTTGGAGGTTGCTGTGAGCTGTGTGACACCACAGCACTCTACCGAGGGTGATAAAGTGAGACTCTGTCTCTACAAAAAAAAGTAGAGCTAGACTCATGTTTGCATTAGTGATCAGGCAAAGGTTCAAACTGGTGGAGAGAAATGGAATTAGGAGTAAGAGAAGAGTGAATGGGCTACTCAGCCTACCTCCTCAAGGAACCACTGATCAGAGGCAGGTGGAGAGTGGCCATAGTACTGTCATTTAGTCAAATGAGAGAAAGACAAAGCCAGCCTTGGACCAAGGTAAGTGGTACCAAAGCTAAATACAAAACATGGGGCTTGGCGCCTGTGGCTCAAGCGGCTAAGGCGCCAGCCATATACTCCTGAGCTGGCAGGTTCGAATCTAGCCCTGGCCCACCAAACAATGACGGCTGTAACCAAAAAATAGCCAGGCGTCGTGGCAGGCACCTGTAGTCCCAGCTACTCAGGAGGCCGAGGAAGGAGGCTCGCTTGAGCCCAGGAGTTGGAGGCTGATGTGAGCCGTGATGCCACAGCACTCTGCCTAGGAAGACAGCTTGAGGCTCTGTCTCAAAAAACAAAACATGGGATTCACAGATTCAGCCACCCCCTAAGCTAATGTTCTCTTTTCCCAACAGACTGTACATTCCCAGAGGGCAGGGGCCGGGTCACTATTATCTAGGCTTCCCCAGACAAAATGACATATTTTGCACCCTAAACAAATACTTGCTTTTGGTGAGTTTCTTTTTTTCCCACTGAGGCATTTTTGTATGGGCATATTACATCCTCCCCAGAAAATGCTGGGCTTTTTTCTCCTGTGTGTTTTCTTGCTTCTTTGTGGTCCAAGATGCCACTGAGGTCAGTACAAGGAAACTTAACGCTGCAAGGGGAGCAAATTATTCTGCCATCTTTCTAGATCTTTAAGCTGCACATCGAATCTGGGGCTGATCACCTCCACACTTGTTTAACCTGCCTACGAGGCTCTTCGCAATGTTCCCAGCTCTGCGATAATCCATGATGTCAAATTCACCAAATTCGCCAAAGTCCCCGTGTTTCATCTGCACAATCGGAAACCAGATGGGGACCCCGAAGCATGGCCTTGTAGGAACCTGGCATGGCTTCTCTTTTCTGCATTGTTGGTGCTCTTTAAGAGCAATACCCAGGACTTTCACACACACCACCATGGCAGTGTGGAAAGATGGCAGGAAGACATTGTTTCTATTGAATCCATTTGGGGAAAAAAGTTTCCATTCCTGGAAACTCCCCCATTGTGACTTTTTTAATTGAGACAGAGTCTCACTTTGTCACCCTCAGTGGAGTGCTGTAGCTTCATAGCTCACAGCAACCTCAAACTCTTGGGCTCAAGTGATTTGCTTGCCTCAGCCTCCCTAGTAGCAGGGACTACAGGCACCAGCAACACTACCAGCTATTTTTGTTGTTCAAACCCACCAGCGCCAGAGCATGTGGCCGGCGCCCTAACCATTGAACTACAGGCGCTCAGCCAAGACACCATCTTTTGAAAGAGTTTTACTATGCTAATTTTACAGACAAGGAAACTGAGGTTTAGGGAAGTCTTTGCTCAAGGCCACGAAAAGTTACAAAGTAACAAAGTAACAAAGTCAGGATTCAAAGAAGGATCTAGAGTCAAGCTCTTAACTACACTTTCTCACTGATGTTTTTCTTGGTATATACATCGTGGGCATCTAGAATAGCTCTTAGGTACTCATAGGGGCTCTATAAATACTTTGTAAATGGAAACAAAAGAAATGCAGGGCCATTTGTAGCTAACTTCCAATGCTCAGGAAAGCCTAGATTACCCACAACCAAGAATACCATGGGTAATTCCTCACTGTAGACATTCTGGAAGAAGAATTCAACACATCCCTTCACCTGCCAGTATCTACAAGGAAAAGCCCAGAAGCAAAAACAGTGGGCTGGACTTATTCAGTTCCAGATATTAAATTATACTGAACTAGAAATTTCCAAACCAGGGAGCCAGTACTCTCAAAGCCACCAGAGTAGGAGATCAGGGCAGCTCTCACCTGAGTGGAGCTCTCAAAATGACACTCTCTCAAAATATTCCCAGGGAGGTGTAAAGGTTGCAAAAAAGGGAGGTGCACAGAAAAAATGTTCTGATACATCCTCTTAACCAGAGCCCGAGCATTTTTCCACCACAGAGAAACACCAAGTGCAACAACAGTGACTTATAAGTGTGCACACCGATTATAGCTTTACTTTCAAAAGAGCTTTGATTGATCTTTTTTGATAGACCTGAAATAAATTAAACTAGATTGACTCACTTGAGAATGGACTCTAATCCCTTAGTCAGATCCCGGAGAACTCAAACCAAACCAGCTGTTAATTTAGGCTTTATAAGATAAAGCATGAGAAATCCAAGTTGATGTACCCCAGAGCAAAGCTTACATCATCTCTGTAAGCAATCAACTCACTGCTTCTTTTAGGAACTAATCAGTTCTTGGGTAAGAGGGTGCCAAGCCTGAACTCTCAGAGCGAAACCAGCTCAAAGAGAGGAAGAAAAGCAAGAAGGGAAGAGAGAAGCCGAGAAACACTGACTCACTACCCCAAGCAGGCTCCAAACCAGCCCACGACATTTTCATGTTGTTTTCAAGTCCTCTGTCCCCTGCTCCACAAACGGCCAATGATTTTGACCAGATTCTGAGTACCCACATAACCACCAAGTGAGAGGAAGCAGCTAATGCTCTTGGTATTTCTTGGATGGAGGGTGGGGGTGCAGAATTACCCAGAAGAATATTCTCCACTTCTTTTTCACTTACTCCCTATCTTTGAAGATCATAGTAACCGCTTTATCTTTGCTTCCGTGCATCTTTGATTTGAACATAAGGATTCCAATAAAGCTTTTAAGTGGTGGCTGCGCATGGCACTAATAGAGTTAACAAGAGTACACCCATGCACAAACACATGCACACACACATATACAAACAACCACCGGCTTCTTCCCACGTTAAACTCTGTTCACTAATAGTTGCCCTCCCAAACTCCACCAGCAATTTTTGGAAAGGAATTAATGCCTCTATCCCAAGTGAAGGTGGGCATTCACCTCTAGGGGACCCTATCCAGAATCTCATCCCAGGAGGCTATAATACAGTGTCTTTTCCTTCCTCAGGGGGGAAAAAATAAAAATAACAAGGCTGCCAGCCTCTTGCTCCTGAACAATGATATTTCATATAACACTCTGTTTACCGAACATAAGGGGATCAAGAATTGAAATCCAATTTAAGGAATTATGGTGCCTTCAGACTGTTTTCCCTCAACGATGAAAAAAGACAGGCATGTTGTTTCTGGACTTAGGCCAGAAGAAACTGATCCTCGTAGTAACACAAGAAAAAAGAAAGAAATCAATGTATGTGTTTATATGTGCGTTGGGGGAGGGGAGGGCTAAAAGATGAGTTAAAACGAGTAGCAAATGAATTTGTTTCATTCAATGGGAGGATACGAAAGTGTATGTCAAAGCCCATTTTGATAGCCATCTGATAAGCAGAATCTAGTTCACCTTCCACTGCTTCTGCGAAGTGAAAGAAATTTAACCAGGAAAGGAAGAAGGAAAAGACACAACCAAAATCAACCACGAAAGCCGTCCACTCGCCTTCGCTAGCAGAAAAATGGACCAAAGTACCCCAGTGACAGGTAACATGTTCCACCACGGTCAGAGTTAGCATCTCCTTTCAGGTGCTGGCCATTATGTCATCCCGTTTAATCCTCTGAGAGGTTCATCCCCATTTTACAGATAGAACTGAGGCCCACCCACGTTAAGTAACTAGCCACGGTCCCCACCTGCAGCCAACAGTGTTGACTTTGGTCCCCAGGTACGTCTGACTTCATTCAGTGTCAAAGAGCTTTTATCCTTCATCCCAGAATACCTCCCCTTTCACAGCCAAAAAAGCGTTTAACTCCAGATAAATCAATGCTTTTATGGCTTCTAATTAATTGGTCTTACCACGGCATACATTTCACAGATGAGCTAACCAAGGCCCAAGAATAAGCCATCCACTGCCAGATGACTAAATCACAGACCTAGGAGTGTTCAGAGCTCCTGAGCCCTTACCTCCAATTATCAAGCTTCATTCTCTCCCTTAATTAATTCTCCCCCCCACCACCACCATACACAAAGACAAAGTTCTCCCTGGAGAAAAATGCCTCGTCACACCAAGTGCTGCCTGGGGAAATAGTTTTGTTGATGGTATTAATTTTTTTTTAAGGGGAAAAGAACTACAAAGGGCAAACTTTTAGATTAAGTAAATTAAGACATTTCTGATAGGTAGGAAATAAATCATGGCTTAGAGGAACTAACCAACTAAAAAGGTAAGGCATTGCCGTTGCTAAAAAGTCATCAGCTAGGATGGCCAGGACAAATGAGAATGAAGCTGGAGAGAATAGGCCTTCCGCAGCCTAAGGCTGGTGAATAGCTACAAAGATTGGCAAACGCAAAAAAAAAAAAGCTTTCTGATTAATACAAGTCTTGTTTTTTTGTAATAAAGGAGAGGGCTAGGAAGGGTGGGAAGGTATAATCACACTTATCTATTGCTTTACACCTCCCTAAGCCAAAGGGTTGAGGGGAGGGAGTCCAGTTGATCAAGACTGCTTGCTGATGCCTCATATTTCACTCTTTCTCTTTTCATTTTGGCCTCTGAAAAGCTAAATACAGATAGCAATAAATAAGGACAGATCCCAAAGCACTGTGTTGTAATTCAGCCTTCTGCAAATGATGGGGGTTTTGAACTGTACCTTCTGGAACCAGAGGTGTTAAAGAAACAATGGCTGCTTTCAAGTTGACTGGGAAAATCGAAGTCATTTTTTAACCACTGTTGAGAATAAATCATTCTGGACAAGCTCCTTACAGCATCGCTGTTATCCAAGCTTAAGTGTGAACAGGCCTGGGATCACTGGCCACTAACTGATTTCTTACCAGGGAGAGCCCCACGAGAAAGTTCCAGCAAGCAGACCTGTGTTGTGGGCACAGACTCAACTGCAGAGACGCCCACGCCGCCTCCCATCAGGTGCTGGCACCCAGGGACCCCAGAGCAGTGAGCTTCCAATCACAAGTTCCAAAGATCTCTTGTCCCTAGTAACCAACTAAAACTGCTTGTGTCCTGGAGGCGAATTGGAGGAGGAGAGGGCTGTTACACGCTTATTACAACCTCAGACAAACAAGAGCGGACCACAGTGCCCAAGGAAACTCCCTCATGAAAAAAGAAGTAGGTATTATTAGGTTTGCAAGCCAGGATCCAGGCCTCTGCCATTTGAGAATTGAAAAGGATGACTTTTAAATTTCTGTTTTAACGAAGTTGGAAAGAACAGAAATTCGACCAAAGAAGAGAGCGAGCATTGCAACCAAAAAGCCACAAATTCCTGTCTTGCTGTCACTAATTTCATGCCCATCAGAAGCTGAATAATTCCAAGTCCGGTCTCCCCTATAGGTTTTTTGTCTTCCCTCCACGGGGAGATAAATTTCATCACAACACAGACTCTTTCCCCCAACTTTCTTCAAAATGTATTCTGACCTACTCTCTTACAGAAGTAACTCAGGTCTGGTTTCTTTTGTGAGGTGGAGGGGAGGGGAGATAAAAGATAGGAAGTACAAGTTATCACCAACTTGTCAACTTGGCAAAAGTTTCAATAACAACACTGTTGTTAGGGTGACCAACTGTCCCACTCTGCCTAGAGACCCCCCCACCGGTAACAGTAATAACGCGATTAAATCTCTATGTGCTACGCACCAGGCTGGGCCTCTCTGACTTATTCTAACAAAAACTTTCATTAGTTTACTATTAGTAAACCCATTTTTCACAGATGAGAAAATGAGAAGGCAAAAAGCAGTTAGTAATTTTCCCAATTTAAAATTTTCAGGCATGTATTTTTTTTTTAAGGTGGCAGAAATCAAATACTAGGATAGAGAAAAGTCTGAGTTTTGTAGGGAATTTTTTTTTTTTTTTTTTTGAGACAGAGCCTCAAGCTGTCACCCTGATAAAGTGCAGTGGCATCACAGCTCACAGCAACCTCCAATTCCTGGGCTCAAGCGAGTCTCTTGCCTCCGCCTCCCAAGTAGCTGGGACTACAGGCGCCCACCACAACGCCTGCCCATTTTTCGGTTGCAGCTGTCATTGTTGTTTGGCGGCCCAGGCTGGACTTGAACCCGCCAGCTCAGGTGTATGTGGCTGACGCCTTAGCCCGTTGAGCCACAGGCACAGAGCCTGTAGGGAAATTTTTGAGACAGAGTCTCGCTTTGTCACCCAGGCTATAGTGCCAAGGCCTCAGCCTAACTCACGGCAACCTCAAACCACTGGGCTCAAATAAGCAATCAAACAAAGCCAGGGCTACAGGCACCCTCCACAATGCCCCACTAATTTTTTTATTTTTAGTAGAGATGGGGTCTCGCTCTTGCTCAGGCTGATCTTGAACTCCTGAGCCCAAGCCATCTTTGTGGGGAATTCTGCCCTAGAAACTAGTTAATAAGAAAAATATTCCCTGCTAAAAGAGATGACAGAGAAGCAGGGAATCCAGGGGAAAACTGAATAGGAAGATCAAGCGCAAGTTGATCTAGATGTTTCCAAAATAGTTCCATGCAGGTATTACCTAGAAACATGGGAAGAGGGAAAAGAAACCCCAGGTGGGGGGACAGCCTTGACAGCTGGGTACCCAGGAGAGGAACAATGGCTCAGCAGGCCCCACACAACGCCTTCAATCCTAGTATACCTTGGGAATGTCATCCTGCCAGCCAGGAGCCCTGGTCACCTGAGTTCCAAAGCAGCTGAATTCACCAGCAATGATGCAAATGAAACCACAAACCACAACCGAGCCAGAAGGCACAGCAAAAGATAAAAACCCACTCTCGGGGCAAAAGAAACGATAACAGAAACGCTGAGGCCGAAATCAAAACCGTATCTGCTTTGCATGTGGCATGTGGTTTTGTGTGTATGCTTTTTACACATCACATCGTCGGTTCCTGTCATGTTGAAGTCATCGCAGGGCTCCTCCAACTGCCATGCAAACCAGTGCGGCTGGAGAGTACCACCTTGGTCAAAAATTCCAGGGAAGGTGAAGGCAGGGAACACCAAATAAACAGTTAGGGTGATGAGGGCAACCAACCCCATGTACAAAAACAACTATCTTGGGGCTTTTCCTGAACTATCCTAACATGACAAATTCATTTTCATTTGAATTTGAATTTGGATTTATTTTCTGATATACTGGCAAATTTAAGCTAACTGAAAATCATCCCAGTAAAGCACAGCTTTTTCCCTATTTTTTCCTTGCTTTCATATTTTTTGGGGGGGAGAGGGGTCCTCTTCCAAGGAAAAAGGAACACCCCAGTATTCAAATCCTTCTCCTCACTCAAATTCAAACCCTGAGTGTCAACCCTTCAAACACAAATGGTTTCACAAATCAGATTTCCTGTGGGGAGACATTTGTCATCTGCTTTCAGCATTATGAAAATGTAACAACAGTGGCAAGTTTTAAGAAAGCACAACTGAAAAAAGGGTGCATAAAACTCCCTGGTACTTTGGTAAACATGCCCTTAGCTTAGGAACACTTTCAAACATTCCTTGTTCAAGTTCTCTTTTCAAGGAAAAAAATGTCTTTATACATTGGGTCAATGAGTTCTTTTTTTTTTTTTTTTTTAAATTAACAGGAAACTCTTGGCTTCTTCAACAATTATTAAGAAATAAATGCCACTGGCTTCCAGAAAGAAAGCTAAGCGACTGAAGACCAGGAGGAGGAAAACGGGGGAGGTTTGTTTTTGGTTTTAAGGATAAGAATCAGGTTCGGAATTTTCTGACTCCCAGAAGACTCCTGAATTGAGTCTCATACATTCCATAAATCAATAAAGTTCTTATCTAGATATCGCACTATTTCATTTCTGTACCATATTAAATAGTCCTGGGTCTTCTGCTATGTATTTCTATCTTAGGAGCTGATCCAAAGGACCAAAATTATTCTCTGCATGTTACTGCACAATTTCAGCTTTGCTATAACACCAGAAAACAGCAAGGTAACCAGACAAAAAAACACCCAGAGGGCCCTGAAAAGATTTACCCCCAACACACACAGGCCATTCTAACCCATAAGGGTCTGTTTTCTAGAAACTCTTTTTATTCACTGCCTGCCCGTTTTGCATTGTCTATACTCCACCCGCAGGAGTATAAATCTGACAGCTGTTTTTGCGCCAAACCAGACAGAGTCCCCATAAAACTCACAGAACACAAGAGATACTTCTTTTAGAGCAAATATCTTCAGACTGGGAAGCACGTCCCAATGTTTCTTCCAAGTTCATTTAATTAATAGTACTTGCTTCTTAAATGATTTGGAAGTCTACCACTAGGAAGGTCAAATTGGAGGACTCGATGTACTGGGGGCTTTTTGGTGGAAATGATCATTTAAATTTTCTGGAAGTGTTTTACCTACATTCTATTGGCAACTAGATTGGAAAATTCAGATTTTCAGAATCCATAGCGTTAAAATGTTATGGTGAGTCTGAATTTATTATATTCCTTTATGGGTTCTTCAACTGAGCTGAAATTCAGAGAAAGCTAAAAAGTGAAATCCTGTCAAATTTGTCTCTAAAAGAAAAAAAATTGCCTGGCATGGGCACTAAATGTACATCATGGCCCCATACAATGAACTGTCCCCCAGTTACAGAAAACAATCTCTTAGGGCTTTAAACTTCATTCATACTCAGCACTCCAATCCTGAGATTTATGGGTGCTGGGGCCAGAGTGCACAACCATGAATATCTTGGCAATCCCCTGCCAAGCCTCTGATGTACTCTATAGTCTTTTAAAAAGGTTCTCCTTTCAACAAGCAGTCTCCAAGGCCAGTCTACTCTACAAAAGAAAAGCGAAAGAGAAAAACGAAATACTAACAACTCACTTGGGGGCTTTATCAGCTCATCCCCCAAATAAAAGGAAGCTGGAGTCTTCTGAGAAGATCCTTGACAAAACCAAGATGGCAGAAGCATGGATATACGGTAAAAATCACAAAATTCCTGGGAATGCTAGCCAGGAATGACTACTTGGTAAAAGTGAGTTGGTGGCACCTGTAGCTCAAGTGGCTAACGCGCCAGCCACATACACCAGAGCTGGTGGGTTTGAATCCAGCCTGGACCTGCCAAACAATGACAACTACAACCAAAAAATAGCCGGGCATTGTGGTAGGCGCCTGTAGTCCCAGCTACTTGGGAGGCTGAGGCAAGAGAATCGCTTAAATCCAGGAGTTAGAGGTTGCTGTGAGCTGTGATGCCACAGCACTCTACCCAGAGGGATAGCTTGAGGCTCTGTCTCAAAAAAAGTGAATCCTTACATACCCTAATGAGTTTGAGGTCTAAGAAACACCAGTATCTAGACCTGAAAGCTGCCTCTCTCATGTTCAATGTTTTCAATGACTTGATCGGTATATGTATTTTAAGTGCCTACTATGTGCAAAGCTGGATCACACCATTGATGAGCTATTATATAAAATATATAGAAAACTTTCTAAAGAGAACACCTTCTAAATGCTTTCAAAAATGCATAATGAATATATATCAGAATAATAACTCCCTCTTCACTGCTTTCCAATAGGGAATCAAATGCCCCAAGATATCAGACATCTATTTAAATTTGGCTATCGTTTTCCTTTCTCTCTCTCTCTCTCTTTTTAAATCATCATTAAGCTTTTTAAGCAAGAGCTTTCCTAGGCTTCCCGTCTGTTACACAGCTTAGCAAAGCCACAAGAGTTTCAGGGGCTTGAGACGCACAAGAGGAACCTCAAATTTCCTTTATGTTTTGGACTGTCAATAGCATTTAGGAAAAACAACTCCTCTCCTTTCTGCTCCGTGTGTTTTCCTTATTGGTTCACTTACACAGTGCTCCCCGCCCCCCAAGAGCAGGCAGTACATCGTTTCGGCATTTCTGCCTTTCCTCGCCATTAGCACAGGCTGCTGAGACGACACCCCAGCTGCCTCCCCAAGGGGCCTGCAGATCGGCACATCCCTTTCCCCCAAGCGGTCCCCCCTTTGACTAATGTTCACCAACACTCATACATCATTCCCAAATTGGTCCAAATGAATTAAACACAGCTCTGCTTAACATTACGAGATTTAAATGGATTTTCTCTCTACAGGTCTGCCCCATAATTGGGTTTATCCATCTTGTTGAAGTACAGTTTACACTTGCTAACATCACGCCAATTCAAGCTACATTTTCTGCTCCAGTGGCAGGAGCAAGGCAGATTTGTCATCGGATCATAACAGGTAATTCAAACAACAATTAGTTTGATGACGGCCCGTATGTCAATGTCTGCTCCCAGCAGCCTGGCTCACACCCGATGCTCTCTATGCCTCAAGATGAATTGTCTTCACAATTCTTCAATTTCAATCATCAGCAATGCTTACTGAATCAACTTAAAAACTATTGACACAAAGCTGTCTTCCCTACAGGGCAGCCTCACCAAAGCCCTAGTGAAAACAATCTTCCAATCCCCCTAGGATAGGCTACTACCTACTACACTTCCATTTTAAAAACTTGGAAGATTCCCTATTTTCAACCAAACCTATTTATTCTGGTGCTTCATCTCAACCTCAAATCTCAGGGAGGAAGAGGACTTGTAAACAGAAAGTACTAAAATTGTACAAGTTCATCCATCTACACGTAGGAAAAATACTTGTTTAGTGGCACCTGTGGCTCAGTGAGTAGAGCCAGTGCCCGTGTCCTACTCACTGGGGGGGAGGGGGGGTCCGAACCCGACCCCAGCCAAACTGCAACAAAAAATAGCTGGGTGTTGTGTTGGGCGCCTGTGGTCCCAGCTACTCAGGAGATAGAGACAGGAGGATCGCCTGAGCCCAAGAGCTAGAGGTTGCTGTGAGCTGTGACACCACAGCACTTTACCCAGGGCAACAAAGTGAGACTCTGTCTCTAAAAAAAAAGGAAGGAAAGAAAAAAAGAAAAACACTAGTTGAAATGTTTTAAGTCCCCTGCAGGAATGAATGACAACTGTCGAAGTCTGAAAAAAATGTTCTGATCCAATGGGTGATGCTACTTTTCATAAAACAAAAACTAATGTTGCTTTCATTTATTTTATTTATTTATTTATTTTTTTTGGAGACAGAGTCTTAAGCTGTTGCCCTGGGTAGAATGCCATGGCATCATCGCTCAGAGCAACCTCTAACTCTTGGGCTCAAGCAATCCTCTTGTCTCAGTTTTCCTATTTTTAGTAGAAATGGAATCTGGCTTTGCTCAGACTGTTCTCCAACTTGTGAGCTCAAGCAATCCACCCGCCTCAGCCTCCCAGAGTGCTAAGATTATAGGAGTGAGCCACCACGTCTGGCCTAATATTGCTTTCAAAAGCCAACTAATCGCCAAACATTTTGAACATTAGAAGATCATCATAGAAATATAAACCAGTCCAACCATGGTCACCACTCTTTGGGTAATGCCAGTGAAGTCATGTACCGAAGGAGAGCAAAAACCAAAATCTGAGATACCTAGAAGAGAAGAAGAAGTTGACAAGGGGGTTGAACATCCATCTCAAATTATCTAGTTGAGTACAAAAATATATATATATTGCTGTTGGACTTTGATGTTACAAAAGAGGCTGTTATTTAAAAACTCAAAAGCACCCTTTGATTGCGCTCTCTAACACACACACACCCCCAATCTCACTTACACATTCCGTTTCCTTTCTGCCCACAATTAGGTATTCAAACACATTCTCATCCCCTGACTATGAAGTCCCAGTAATTACTGCACAGTGCTCCAGGGATATAAATGTGACGAAGACACAGTCTCGGGCCTTCAGAAGAGCTTATATTTTAGTCAAATGTAACAAGGACTAGGCAAAAAACCTAAGTGACATAAGAGAAATGCAAACAGCAAACAACACGAGCAGGAGTCATAAATCTTTGTTATCCAGCAAAGAGAGCCCAGGTTATCAAATTTATCATGTGTGATGTTCTTGACAGGAAATAAAAAATATACAATGCATGTCAGGATAAAGCATATTCCAAATCTGCAAACAAGTACTTCGTACTTCTCGATGGTAAACACAGCAGCTTGCGCTTATCAAGCACCCTCCTCTGTGCCACTGCACTGCCCAGATCATTCCGTAACTCAGCTCATTTCATCTCCCAACAGTCCTCTGGAGACAGGGACTCCCACTATCCCCATTTTACAGGTTAGGAAACTGAAGGCTGGCAGAACTGGGACTTCAATCCTAATATCTTGGGAGCACAAACTGAACTAATTACACATACTCCTCTTGTACCTGTTTCCTTAAAATGCAAAGCTGATGCTATTACCCCATTAGTGGAAGGACGTACACTTTCAACTGTTACACTGAGCCAGTGGTGACAACCAAGGGTGATGTTGAGTCCCAGGGGATGTATGGCAATTTCCAGAGACATTTTCAGTTGTCACATCTTTGCTAGGTGCTAGTGGCATCAAGACAATAGAGATGAGGGATAGTAAACATTCTAAATAAACATCCTACAGTGCCCAGGACAGTCCCCGGCAACAGGGAATTGTTTTGTCTTTGTGGAGAAGGAGTCTTGCTTTGTCACCCAGGTTAGAGTACTAGGGTCTCGGCCTTGCTCACAGCAACCTCGAAGTCCTGGGCTCAAGCAATCCTCCTGCCTCAGCCTCCCAAGTAGCTGGGACTACAGGATCTTCCCATTTTTAATAGAGACAAGATCTTGCTTTGCTCAGGCTGGCCTCAAATGCCTGACCTTGAGCAAGCTGTTCGCCACAGCCTCCCAGAGTACTAGGATTACAGGTGTGAGCTATTACACTGGCCAGAGAATTATCCAGCCCCAACTGTCAATAGCGCTGAGGTGGAGAAACCCTGCCTGCACTAAGCCATCCCCCATTCTAGCACATCCAGCCCCCACCACTACCACTAGCAAAGACACGCCAGTTTCCAGGCTGGCCTCCATCTATGTGGAATCTGGTATAACCAAGTGTTTTTCCAGCTGCATCCCTAAAAAAAAGTAGGGTTTTGTGAAGATGCCTCAAGAGTCCACACATATTTGAATCCAATATTTCTTTTTATAACATATATTATGGATATAAAGATATACAGTACATGTACCACTGTTAAACTTTATTTTTAAATTTCAATCTATTGATAACCAAACATAAAACACACCGCCAACCACCCAGTGGTTTTGGCAGACCCTCAGGATTAATGATCTGCTGCCATTTCTCTTTAATTGAAGAGTATGCTGAGATTTCAAGGTAAACAGGTAAAAAAAAAAAAATTGCACCCACTTATCCATTTGATCAGGACTGGATACCTTGAACTCAAATTTCAAACTCCAGAAACAAATTAACTACTAAACCTGATAAGCCTACAAATGTCAGCTACAATCCATTTAGAAATATCTGCGCTCAGTTAAACAGCCCTGTGACTTCCAGGGACTTTACAAAAAGTAAATACAGTAGAACCTCCATAGTTGACCACTTCCCTATACTGACCACCGCGGTAAGTTGACCTAATTTGCACAGACCAGACACGAACCACCTGTATGTATCGGTACAGTAAGCCTAGTTCCTTATGTTGACCACCTCCGTATGTTGACCAGCTTATTACCTCCCATATAGAGAGGTTCTACTGTATTATAAAGTAGACCTATAAGATTAGGCTAGGGGAATACAAACAGCTGACTACCACAGGTAAGACCTCTACTCCCACTTGCTCTGGCCAAGAAAGGGATACCCATATGTATATATAGCTGATAGAACAGTTGTTTTCTTTCTGGTAGTTCCAGTCCAGGACTACCAGACATTCTCTCTGCATCCTTACCAGCTCTTTTCACGAACAAAGCGCTTTTAATATGGTGGAGAATGAACAGATACAAATAGTTCGACTCATACACTGATATAATTAGAACAGATATACGTTTTAAAATGATATAAGTAAAAACAATAAAACTAGATTTGTTTTATTTTATCTGGCCAATGTAATGCAACTGCGATTGGCTTAGACAAGATGGTAACTTCTACTTGACAGACAGAAGGGAAGCTGAATTGGACTCCTGCATTCTACCAAGTTCACCTCTATCCACCAAAAACACGGATGTTTGCTCCATACTCCAAGAGCCACCTGGAGCCAGCTGCGTCTGCGTCTCTTAGGAGCTTGTTAGAGATGCAGAGCCTGAGGCCCCACCCCAGACCTACTGGGTCTGGACCTGCCTGAGAAGCACTGGACATCAGGCTCACTCTGCTTCAGGGTTCTACAGCCTCTTGCTAAATCCCACCTTCTCCCATTGGTACTACTAACTCAGGGGTCAATGACCATCCCCAATTACCTGTTAACAGAATGTTCTCAAAACAGCCTGCCACCGCTTAGACATGCAAGCCGTCCTTCAGAATCTGAATGTAACCATCCTCTTTTATCCCCCAAGGAAAGAGAGTAAATCTCAAATGAACAAATTAACAAAAGAACACCATACTAATTCTATAACATGACTGTATACACCAGAACCATCCAGAGAGTGGGGAAAGAGATTCCGCTATCTGCTCAGTAATGCCACCTGGAAAGCTTCATGACCCAGGGATACTCAGACCCTTGAGAGGTAGATTCAGTTGCTCTGGGGCTGGGCCTGGGCCCAAATACTGTTTTAAATGCTTCTGAGTTGACTGTAACACAAAGCCAGGGCTGGGAATCATCACCCTGGTCCCCAGAGGAGAAAGGCCAGGATTACCTGAAAGCTTGTTATAAAAAAACTACAAATGGGGCAGCACCTATGGCTCAGTGGTAGGGCGCTGGCCCCATATACCTAGGGTGGCAGGTTCAAACCTGTCCCCGGCCAAACTGCAACAAAAAAATAGCCAGGTGTTGTGGCGGGCACCTATGGTCCCAGCTACTCGGGAGGCTGAGGCAGGAGAATTGCCTAAGCCCAAGAGTTGGAGGTTGCTGTAAGCAGTGAGGCCACGGCAGTCTACCGAGGGTGATGAAGTGAGACTCTGTCTCAAAAAAATAAATAAATAAAAATAAAAAACTACAAATGTAGGAACTACCCCAGTCCTACAGAACCTGAAACTCTGGGGGTACAGTCCCAGTGTGCATCTTAACAAGCTCTCCCTGTGCCTTCCAGAAATTCTGGCCTCCATCCACTGAATGGGGTTCACGAAGTAGAACCCAGTATTTTTAGCAGCTGCCTATGTACATAACCCAGAAAGCTGGCTGAGACACCGGGTCAGGGCACAGAATGCCTAGACCCTCTGAGCATTACTTTGTGACGGTGGTTATCACAAGGCCAGGCAGTCCTAGTCTCTCTCCAGTCATGCAGCGTGGGTCTGAATCCTAACTGACCTTGGAGAAAACATCTCAGGTATCTGTTTCTTCATTTAAAAAATAGTGAAAAAGGCTCGTTGCCTGTGGCTCAACGGGCTAAGGCGCCAGCCATATACACCAGAGTTGGCGGGTTCGAATCCAGCCCGGGCCCACCAAGCAACAATGATGGCTGCAACCAAAAAATGGCCAGACATAGTGGCGGGCGCCTGTGGTCCCACCTACTTGGGAGGCGGAGGCAAGAGACTCGCTTGAGCCCAGGAATTGGAGGTTGCTGTGAGCTGTGATGCCACAGCATTCTCTCCAGGGTGACAGCTTGAGGCTCTGTCTCAAAAAAAAAAAAAAAGAAAGAAAGAAAAAAAATGGTGGAAAAAAACAGTAACTACACCTTTCAGGTTTCCCTCCATTTGTTATGAGGAATCAATAAATAATTCACATTAAGCACTCAACACCAGACCCACTGGGAGAATTCTATAAACATAAGCTGCTATTATTATTAACTGCTGTTATTGTCTCTGACCCCTAAGACCAAGCGCATTATTGTCCAAGCTACTCTTTCATAAACAAAAACCTCTTCTTGAGTTTTGCAAAAGTATCGGGCTGTCTTCGCAGAAGCTCGGAGAAATAAAGGTCTCGAAAGCTCATTGGAACCAAAGGGCAACCTAGTTTCTCAGCCAAAATAAGAAAATACCTTAATACTCAATATATTTCATAGGAAAGGAAGGAAGGGAAGGAGGAAGAAAAGATAGAAGGAAGGAAAGATGGAAGGAATCACAGAGGAGGAGGAAGGGAGGAAGAAGGCAGTCTCACGGCCTTCAAGAAGACAAAAAAAGGGCTCAAGTGGCTAAGGCACCAGCCACCTACACCAGAGCTGGCAGGTTCAAATCCAGCCCAGGCCTGCCAAACAATGACAACGACAACCAAAAAATATCCAGACGCTGTGGCGGGCGCCTGTAGTCCCAGCTGCTCGGAAGGCTGAGGCAAGAGAATTGCTAAACCCAGGAGTTGAACGTTGCTAGGAGCTGTGACACCAGGGCACTCTACCCAGGGCGATAGCTGGATCGCAATAGCTTGAAAAAAAAAAAGGAAAGGAAAGAACAGAAGGAAGAGAAGGAGAGAAAAAAAGAAAAGAGAGAAAGAAAAGGACAGCACCTGTGGCTCGAAGGAGTAGGGCACCGGCCCCATATGCCAGAGGTGGCGAGTTCAAACCCAGCCCTGGCCATTAAAAAAACTGCGAAAATCAAAAAAAGAGAGAAAGAAAAGAAAATCTTAGGGGAGTGGCGCCTGTGGCTCAGTGACTAGGGCACCAGCCCCATATACCAAAGATGGAGGGTTCAAATCCAGCCCAGGCCCGCCAAACAACAATGACAGCCGCATCCAAAAAAAAAAAAAAAAATAGCCAGGCATTGTGGCGGGCGCTTGTAGTCCCAGCTACTTGGGAGACTGAGGCAAGAGACTCGCCTCAGCCCAGGAATGGGAGGTTGCTGTGAGCTGTGATGTCACCGCAGTCTACTGAGGGCAACAGCTTGAGACTCTGTCTCAAAAAAAAAAAAAAAAAAAGAAAAGAAAATCTTATCCTGGTAAGAGTACTTGGCCAACCCTCAATTTTACAAGTGGAAATGATTAAGTATCCTATAAATGATCGATGGATTTCAGAAAACTCTAAGGCCAAGAGAGGATCTTACATGTGCCACAAAAATTTTTGAAGACCATTAATTAATTTTTTTTTTTTTTTTTTGTGCAGTTTTTGGCTGGGGCGGGGGTTGGACTCGCCACCTCCGGAATATGGGGTCAGAGCCCTACTCACTGAGCCACAGGCGCTGCCCCTAATTAAATTATTATTATTTTTTTTTTTTTTTGAGACAGAGCCTCAAGCTGTCGCCCTGGGTAGAGTGCCATGGCATCACAGCTCATAGCAACCTCCAATTCCTGGCTCAAGCGAGTCTCCTGCCTCCGCCTCCCAAGTAGCTGGGACTACAGGCGCCCGCCACAACGCCCGGCCTTTATTAGGTTGCAGCCGTCATTGTTGTTTGGCGGGTCCTGGGGCTGGATTCGAACCCGCCAGCTCAGGTGTACGTGGCTGGCGCCT
>CAUYON010058034.1:0-49454 GCA_963573935.1 Arctocebus calabarensis
TCTTTATATAGTGATCAAGAAAATGCCATGAAGGCTATCTGTAACAGTATGATCAAAATATTTCTGAATGTATATGAAGCACATCGTGCCCTATGATTGCACCAATGTACACAATTATGATTCAATAAAATTATAAAAAAAAGTACTTAAAAATAAGTAAAACCATTTTAGTGAGAACTAGGATTATGATAAAAGAAACAAAACTACCTAGTGGGGTTTGCAATAATTAAAATTTTAAAAGCACTACAACTCAGAACTAGAACAAGACAAGGGCAACACTGTCACCACTGCTCCTCAACACAATGTTGGAAGTCTAAGCTAGAACAATCAGGCAACAGGAAGATATCAACTGCATCCAAATTGGAAAGAGGAGGTCAAACTACTGTTTTTACTGATGATAGTATCTTATATCTAGAAAATGCCAAAGAGTCCTGAAATTGATAAATAAATTCAGCAAAATCTCAGGTTACAAAATCAATGTACCCGAATAAGTAGCACTCAAGCTACTTAAAACAGTCAAGCTGAGAGTCAAATTGGAGACTCTCATAATAGCTACAAAGAAAATAAAATACCTAGGAATATACTTAACCAAGGAGATGAAAGACCTCCACCAGGAGAACTATGAAACACTGAGGAAAGAATTGGCAGAGAACACAAACAAATATGAAAGCATAGCTTGATCAGTAAAATTAACATTGTTAAAATGTCCACACTATGCAAAGTGATTTATTCAGTGCAATCCCCATCAAAATACCAATGTCGTATTCCACACATCTAGAAAAATAATTCTATACTTTGGTTGGCATCAGAAAAAAATCCTGAGTAGCCAAAGCTATCTTAAGCAAAAAGAACAAATCTGAAGGCATCACATTACCAGACTTCAAACTATCCTACAAGGCTATAATGTATAGCCTACAAGGCTAAAAACAGCAATGTACTGGCACAAAAATGGAGACAAAGACCAATGAAACAGAACTCAGTGCCCAGATATAAAACCATCTACATACAGCCACATGATCTTTGACAAACCACACAACCCAATATATTAGGGAAAATAACCCCTATTCAATAAACGGTGCTTGGAAAACTGGGTAGCCATGTGCAGAAGAAGCAAGATCTCTGATGCTCACCCCTTGCAAAAATTAATCCAAGATGGATAAAGGACTTAAAGGTAAGGCATAAAACCAATATGAATGCTAGAGGAAAATGTACAAAAGACTCTTCTATATACTGGCCTAGGCAAAGATCCCAATGGCAATGACAGCAACGACAAAAATAAACACCAATAAATGGGGCTTGGTTAAATTAAAAAGCTTCTACACAGGGGCAAGGAAATAATCAACAGAACAAACTGACAATCTACAGAAAGGGAGAAAATATTTGCAAGGCATATGTCTGATAGAGGGCCAATAACCAGAATCTACAAAGAACTCAAGCAAATCAGCAAGAAAAAAACAAACAATCCCATTAAAAAGTGGGCAAAATACACAAACAGAAGTTTTTCTAAAAAATACAGACAAATGGAAAATAAACATAAAAAAACGCTCAATATCACTATATATTAGAGCAATAGAAATTAAAACCCCTATAAGATATCTCTTTACCCCCATTAGAATGGCTTTTATTAATAAGGTCCCAAAACAGTAGATTCCAGCGTGGATGCAGAGAGAAAGGAAAACTTGTACACTGTTGATGGTACTGTAAACTAGTATAATCTCTATGGAAAACAGTATGGAAACTCTTCAAAGAACTAAAAGTAGACCTATCATTTGATCCAGCAATCCCACTATGGGGTATTTTCCCAAAGGAAAAGTAGTCATTTTACCAAAAAGACTCCTGCACTCACATATTTATTGCAGCACAATTCACAATTACAAAGGGGTGGAACCAACCCAAGTACCCATCAATCCATAAGTGGATTACAGCTATATGTATACCATGGGATACTACTCAGCCATAAAAAATAATGAATTAATGCCTTGTGCAACAATTTGATGGATCTGGAAACCATTATCCTAAGGGAAGTATCAAAAAAATGGAAAACAATCACCATGTGTACTTGCCATTAAATCAGAACTAGATGAGCCTTTTAAGGAACTAGGCTATCTCAGGCAGTTAAACTGGAGTAATGCGCCTCTTATTATTGCCATTTAAAACTCACTGGAAATCAAGCAATGGGGAGGGGAGAAAGGGATGGGTGAAAAAAACCCTACCTAACGGGCAAAGGGCACATTTATAGCCCTGACTCAAGCATTGTAAAAGTGATCCATGTAATGGAAAACATTTGTACTGCCTTACTATTTTGAAATAAAAAACGCCAAGTAAACAATAACAACAAAAAATTAAATTTCCCTATTATAATTAAAAGAGGTACATGAAGGTACTTACTTTCAAAGAAAATATTAAATAAATTAACAACTCATCCTCAGTAGTGCTCATTTGAAAGTATTCTTAAAATGGTCATACAATGCACCATTGGTTAAGAACAATAGAGAAATATTAAAGAATGATTCAGAAATACACCTTACCTATCTGATTTCTGCCTGAAGAATAAAATGCATTGACTACAGCCGCTCCGCTGATCCACCTATGAAAAACATAAGAACTCATTACAAATGCATTATCTGATTCAATCCGCTCACTACTATAAAAGCAGTCTTATTATTCCTAAATGACTCTCAACTTTCCCTTTGAAATATGATCAAGGAATTAAAATTAGCTCACTAGGTGAGAGCTCATTTGAAAGTGTTTCTGTTTCTTGAAAACACCAGCATATAGTATATTCAGGTCTGCAATCTGTTATTTTATTTGCATGAATTTTTGTGAAAGCATTTGACAGTGCAAACCCTATTAAAATGTATCTTTTCAGAAATTGCAATGAGTTAAGATTAGATTGAAATGTATTTAGTTTTATGTTCCTGATACTAGGTAACTATGACAACAATTCTGTATCAGTTGACAGAACACTGAAGTACAGGTCTTTAAATCTCCAGATTCAAGCATATTTAAAACATGAGCCTTTTAGGGAACTAAGCTATCTCAGGTACTTACATTGGAGTAATGTGCCTCTGATTATTGCCACTTAAATCTTTTTTTTTTTTTTAAATCCAACATTCTGTGCTGCTCCAGTAGCTCAAGATGCGAAGAGGAAAGACAGACAAGGAAGAAGGAGGCCCTGGCCCTCCCATCACGAAGAAGCGGGAGGCCAAGCAGGTGGCGAATCGCAAATGAGAAAAGGCAGAAGAACTCTGGCATTGGACCCCGAAAGGGACCTTTTCTGCTTTGTCAAATGGCCCTGCTGCATCTGGTTGCAGCATCGAAAAGCTATCCTCTTGCAGCAGCTGAAAGCGCTTTCTGTGATTAACCAGTTCACCGAGGCCCCGG
Source organism: Arctocebus calabarensis (assembly GCA_963573935.1). Classification (NCBI taxonomy): domain Eukaryota; kingdom Metazoa; phylum Chordata; class Mammalia; order Primates; family Lorisidae; genus Arctocebus; species Arctocebus calabarensis. The sequence goes on from CAUYON010058034.1 coordinate 3,385, forward strand.
ACCACCAAACAGCTACTCAACTGCTTAAACTATTCCACAAGTACAGAGACAAAATAAGAGAAGAAGCAGTGACTGTTGGCCTGGGCTGAGAAGAAAGTTCCTGCCCAAGGGGCTGTCCCCACAAAGAGGCCACCTGTCTTTCGAGCAGGGGTTAACAAAGGAGAAGGCTCAGCTGGTGCTGACTGCCCCTGGGTGGAACCCATGGAGCTGTCTTCCTGCCTGCCCTGTGTCAGAAAATGAGGGTCCCTTCCCTCATTATCAAGGGGAAGGCCGGGCTGGGGCATGTGGTCCACAGGAAGACCTACAACACTGTCACCTTCATGCCAGTTAACTCAGAAGACAAAGGACCTCTGGCTAGGCTGGCAGAAGCTCTCAGGACCGATTACCACAGCAGATATGACGAGATCTATTGTCTCCAGGGACACCACATCCTGGGTCCAAAACTTGTGGTCTCACACTGCCAAGCTGAAAAGGGCAAAAGCCAAGGATCGTTACACTAAACTGGACCAAACATACACTTCAGAGTATTCTGTACATAAAATAATAAAAATTATCCTTTGAAAAAAGTCCAACATTCCTAATTCAGCAAAGGTATATTTTTGTACGACTCTAAAATGAACCTCAGGTAGCTCTTAAGTAGAGCTGTTTGTTGGTCTGTGTATAACATACTGTAGGCTCTGAATAGGATCTAGAAATTTTATAAAACATAGTCCCTGACTTCAGGAGACTCTAGTTGAAGAGTAATTATAATATAAGACCTGGAAGAGAGTTAGAGCGCTGAAGGACCGGGGCCAATGTTCCCATGTCTTTCTGATCAGAAGTGACAAAGATGGCCTATCAATAACCATGTGTTAACAACTTCTGTGCAACAGGAATTCTTATCTCAAAAGACTTACATACATCATTATACACTCACTGAAAAATGGACACTGTTTGACTTCAGATTATTGCTTAAAAGTCGGTACACATGCATACACTTAAGATAATTACATAGTATCTAAAGCCTTCTTGTGGTTGTCCTACCTTCAGAGCAAAGCATGACAATTATCATCCTATTCACAGACTGAGCTTCCAGTAAGTACCACGAGGTAAATCAGAACTGTTTCTAGACTCTGCTTCACCAGGTAATCCAGGCATCTTCCTGAACCAGCCTTTCAGTTACAATATCAGTAACTATTCTGGGATGTCAGAGGTGCGTCCTATTGTGATTTCTTAAAACAACTGGAAGAGGGCCACATTATATAACAATTTTCTGATAAATTCAGAGTAAGTATAAATGTTGTCTTCTCCAAAAACATAATTAAGACTTTGCATAAAAAGGATTCAGGACATTTAAAAAAATCCAGTTCACATTTCTGTGAATTTTTCTTTGTTTTTTTTAACAAGTGAACAGTTTATTAAGAATTAAACAAAGGTATGATGTGATACAGTACAAGCAAGACACTCAAGATAGGTATAATAGTATTATTCACACAAAAACTTAAATTTCTCTGTGAATTTTTCTTTAGGAAGAAAATAAGTTTGAGAATGGGGAAGAATGCTTGATCAATGTGTTTCTTCTTTGTTTGTAAATGGAGAAAAGCATTTTAAACAGGGTGGAGGGACTGGGATAGCAGCCCTTCTTAATTTCATCACAGTTCCAGTCATCAATACTTTAGTACTTCTTGGAGGTTGATGATTGCAAGAATATAATTTTATTTATTTTACTTAAACTTCACTTGCTTCCCACATAATTTGTGATGACTCACAAGAAAAACATGTATTTGTAAACCCAGGGATATTAGACCCCATTTGAGAAATCAGAAACTTGATAGAACAAGTAGCTTTCATTTGTGTGACTAGGAAATATTTTAAGAGACAACATTTATGTAAACAGATAAGATGATAAGGAAAAATTATGACTATATATGTATATTCACACAGTAAACTTAGGTTCAAATATGTTTCCAACTTCCCTGGCAAGAGGGTCAAAATGAAAAATGTGCTCACGCCATTCTTGAAGGGAATATATTGTTCCTTGTATAATTTGAAACAGGTATTTTTAATGTTTGCTCAAAATTTTGATAGCAAAGATGGCAGTAAATTTTACATGTATATATAAACAGCTTATAGTTATTAAAATTTTAATTGCTATAACAGTTAAACATGTTTCCAGGTCTATTGGTTTCAGTTTCTCCATTATGAAAATCTGATTTGGTGACAATAAATTCTGCACAGACTTTATGAGTAATTACCAATAATACTTTCAAATTGTTTCACTTTGAACTAGTCAAAAATTTGAGTAATGAAATAGAAAAAGTGCCAATTCAAATTATTTTTAAATTGTCATTATAGAGGACAGGAACTAGATATATGGAACTGGTGTTTCAGACAACAATAGTCTCAAAAGTAGGACAAAGATGAATGAAGTGTACAGGAAATTACCCACCTGCAATGTCACATCACCCAGGGGGTGGTGGCTCATACCTGTAATCCCAGCCCTCTAGGAGGCTGAGGCATGTGTATTGTTGAGCTCAGGAGTTCAAGACCAGCCTGAGCAAGAGCAAGACCTTGTCTCTACTAAAAGCAGAAAATTAGCTGGGATTCGTGGTGGACATCTATGGTTCCAACTACTCCAGAGGCTGGGACAAAACCATTGCTTGAGCCCTGGAATTTGAGGTTGCTGTGAGTTATAATGTCACATCACTCTAGCCTAGGGCCACAGAGTCTCAAGAAAAAAAAATAGATAAAAATAAATAAATGTCATATCTTTTGCTTTAATGCTTTTCTTTTCTTCTATTATATTAATTTTGGGGGCTTCAAGTTTGCATTTTGATTAATGTTGTAACTTTCCAGTAGGGAAAGTTTTGCATATTCAAATGTGCACCATCATGAAAATGGGTAGCTACTTATGACCACAGAACACAGAAATAAAAATAGAATTGGGTGGGTTAGAACTTAGTATTTGCCTTTTCTTTCTAGAGATCTTTCATGATGTGTCCTCAGACCACTCTGGGGAATTACCCTGATCCAAAAGCACAAGGCATTTTGTCCCTGACAAAAAACAGAACTTGAAGTACTATGATCAGATCTTAAATAAGGAATGATAATAGCTAAAAACTGAATGCTTGACATTTATGGTCAGTCATGAAGTAGCTCACTATGTCAATGTTCAAGCTAAATTAACTGAGCGACAAAATGTTTTTCAAATGAAAAGCAAAGTGTCACAAAATATATCTTTCAATTTGGATGCAGTCTTCATAAATGTGGAAGCTTCCCTTTATGGAACACAGACAAATCTGACTTGGAACAGCAGCACAGAGAACAGAAAACACACCCACAGAAGAGAAAACCAAATAGCGGTGATTCTTGCCCTGACACAAGGGTTAGTATAGGTCCCCAGGAGACACCCTTCAAGTGTGTTGGCCAGACTCTCAGAGCCTCCTTACCACCGTCAGAGCTGAGACGAAGCCAAGGTGAAGTACCAAGCTCTTCCCTCCCTCTTCCTTCCTCCCTGGTCTGTATGTGTGTTCATGTCGGTGTGTGTGGTATAAAGGGAAGAGTGGAAAAAGAGGAAATACGAAACTTTTTTCTTAATTTTTTAGATGCAGTTTTGTCAAGTAAGGTGACTCTTGTTTGAGGGCATTCCACAGTAAAACAAAGAAGGACCTCTGTGAGCAGCAAAGGCCTCAAAGCGGAGCTCACAACATGGGTGGACACATAACTGAAATACACTGGAGAGAGGGACCAGCTGTTTCTCTTCTGCCTCTTATTATCCTGAAGAGGCTCAGTGGTGATGAAGTGCAAGTGCACGGACATCGCTTCCACAGAGGGCAAGAAAAGCAGAGGCCCACAGGCCAATTCTAGACCTGTTCGGACATGATAAAACTACAGGATTGCAAAGTGCTGGAAATAAAATTTCTCTTTCACCCACTCTTGTGTAACTTTAAAATGGAAGACAACAAAATTGTTGATGTGTCGTTTCTGCACGTGTTCAGTCTCTCAGGGTCCAGTGGGGTCAGAGCAACGCCTTTGAAACTAGCTGTGCAGTACAAGTTCCCCTTTCATCTGGAGATCATAATAACCTCTATAATCCTTTACATTTCCCAACATTCTCTCATTAGGACTTCAAACCTTTCTGTACACTTTCATTCCTCTTTCCAGGTGTTCACATTACATAGAGGGCACCTACAATTTCCAGGCGTAGAAAGTTTGAGTATGATTAGTAAACTCTTTTTTCTGATACACAGCTAAGTGACACAACCGGGAAAAGAACGTTGAAACGAAGGAGAATGGGAATCTGCTCAGCTTCCAATCAATCAAATCTCCTCCCTGGAAGCTGTTGATCTGCATCACACACACAACTTCATTGCATTGGTCAAGGCCATTTTCTTGTCTTCTCTTTAAAAGTGGAGATGGCCATTTTTTGCCGCTGTTACAATTCCCAGTTTCTAAGGTTATCTAACTTCACACAGCTGTTAGAATGCAAAGCAGGAATCCTGACTCAATCAACTTGCTCTATCTGAATCCATAGCACAAGCTCTCTACCCTGTTCCATAATGTTTTCCCCAAAGGCAGAATCATGGCATGAGCAAAGAACTTCATTAGACGTCTCACTGTTGTTGTATGAGCGTTGTTGACATAGCTGAAATACTCTCAGTGACGCACCTGAGTCTGTCTGAGGCCAGGACTCTCAGTTCAACACTAAACTGAGAGGATTCACTTCTCTTTCAACAAAAGATAGCAGGAAACCACTACTCTAACTTTCTTCCTAGATGTTATCAGTTGTTTCTGTATGGTTCCAGTCTGGCAACGAGGCACAGCCTTTCCATTCTTCCATAACTGTATAGGTGCACATATACAAGTTCAGAGAAATTCCCAATTTTGGAGACATATGGGTGGGTGGATCATTTCCATCAGAATGTCCAGTTAGTGACTTTTTCTACTGATTTAAAGTAATCCTAGGAATGTCCAGGAAAGATCTGAAACCTCTTCCATTCTACATAAGCCTTAGCACTGACATCACTTGACGTAAGGCTACTGTCTGCCTAGCTTATTAGAAGGTAACTTCATGAAGGCAGGGCTGTTCCATGTCTTGTTCTTAATTTAATCCCTAGGGCTTAGGCCAGTACTGGGAACACGATTGGTGCTTGATGAATATCTGGGCCACGGTACATCAGTGGGTCCTCCAGTTCCCCAGAGTGCTGACACATCTCATCCTGTGACTTCTGGAGGCTGGAGGGCACCACGGCCATGCAAGCCGTAGAGAGCAGTGGTGACTGGACGCCACCAGCATCTAGAGGTTATCCTCTCTGGAGATTACACTGGAATAGAAGTACCAGTATTATGTTGTTAAATTTTCCCAGTTTAAATGGAAGCATAGGACCTTTGGATTGTGTTGTTTTTGAAGGCGATGTAAATATATTTTTTTAAAAAACAACTTCAAATTAAATCTTTAAATTATTCAACTTCCCTCCCTACTTCCCCATCTCTGAAAAGAAAACAAAACAGTATCCCTCCTTGGATGGTAATTCAAAAGCAGAGATATTCCTGTTGATAAAATGTATTTTCCTTACAAACCCAAAACACATTGAAAAACTGCAAAGACTTTGTTGGCCAATGGGAGTACAAACAACGGAAATCTGAAACGCTCCTCTGTTAGAACATGAGCAGAAGAACGTGCGCCTGCCATGGCATGGCTTGTCATGGGAAAGCAGAATGATTTGTCCAGGTTTAGTCTGACTGTCTCATGGTCAGTCTTTTCTACAGATCATCTCCATGGACACTGACCGTGTCTCATCTGGTTTTCAGGTGTCCAGCACTCTGCCCGCTCGCCCTGGACAGATTCTGCCAATCTGTCACTCCCACCTCTGTGCCACTACACTTATCCATTTAGGTCTGACACACCTATTTTTCTTTTGCTATCCAAGTTGAACAATACAGCAGTCAATTAGTAAGAAGGTTAATTACAGAAACATGAGTGAAAAGGAAAGCTCAGAAGGGCAGAAGGGAATTTTTGAAAGTGAGGTTCTTCCCTCACTTCTCAGTAACATGTTTTTTTCTTCTTGTTCACTTCTCAATGTGGGGAAACCAAGGAGGAAAATGTCATGGCTTTTATCAAAAGTTCACCAAAAAGGGCCATAGAATTTTAGTGCTAGTACGAACCTTAGACAAATTATACAGTCTAAGGCAGCCTGCTCGTTTTGTAAATATGAAAACCACATGGCTTTCTAAAGGCCATCGGTAGTAACTGGTAGAACTGGAATACAGTATCAGAGGTCCACTGCGTGGCAAAACTATTGTGGTACTTTATGGGGTGCCAACTGCTCTGCCATTTTTGATGGTGCTGGTCTTCCCGGAGGAACCACAGAGTCACCGCTGGTGAGTGGCCCCAGGGATTCCACTTCTGTCAGGGGTTTGCTACCATTCAATTAGCCCAGATTAGAAAAAACTGCAAGCGGCCAAGAGAAGCTAGAAAGGCGTCACCCACGTTGGATTTTGCGTGTATAGAATCCTCTGTTGACGCCAGTGTCAGTTTGCTGACATACTGTTTCCAATTTTACTAGTAAATAAAGGTTCAACTGTGGTTTTAAGAAAGTACTGTGCTAGTTCTTTGTTTCTCTGGAACAGCACCCAGCTAACCCTGCCTTCCATCATGTTTAGTTTTACATCACTGGCCTCTTGTTGAAGACCCCAGATGAAGGGAAACATCTTTCTCATCTCTTCATCCTTACTGTGTTTCGCACAGCGCTTTACACAGAGCAGCTCCTCAATCAGTCTTTACTGAGTGGGTTCCTGTCATTGTCAGTGTGGTTTTATTTTGATGCCCAACAGCAGGAGAGGTGCGCTGAGGGAATAAGTCTTTGTCATTGATGGAGAGGACCTTGGGGCTCAACAGTCATGAATCACACACACCAGCACCACCTGTCACAATTATATCCTGGAAAGTTCTGTCCTGAGACTCTAGCAAAGTAACACCGTGTCTAAAACCAACAAAAGGGATTCATTTTGATTTGTTCTTGTATATTTTTTCCTAGAGGTTTATGTTTGTTCTATGAACTCTAAGTGAATAATTATGTTCCTAGAAGTAAATATATTAGACGTATTACTAAGTAATTTTTTCAATTGATATATTTCCAAGTGCATTATTTTTATTTGATAATATATGTTTGAAATTCTTAATAAACTGGCACCACATACTTAGAACATGCAATGATTGAGATAATTTGGGGAACACATACTAGGCACTCAGAAATCATGACCAAGAGCTTTTTAAACGTATTTCTTTTTAGATTTCTCTACATAAAATTTATTTTATAAGCTTTTAAAATTTGAATCCTGGCCCCTGGTAGGTTCTGGCGCCTCACACGGGCAGAAGGAAGACTTTGTAGCAAAATGATTAACTTGAGCATATCATATGCAGACCTTTTGATTTCCGCCAGTTTTTTGAATTTGTTAAAGATGCCACAGCACATCATCACCAACCATGATGGTAAAATGCGTGGATGTGATAATTTTTATCTTAGCAGCTGAGTTAGCTTTATCAGCTTGGTTAATTTTATCACTTATTCATCTCAAACATTTATGAAGGCTCTACATTCAGTGTTCAAGCTCTGCTGACACAGTGTGTGTTTCAATTTCAACGTGGGCTAAAGCAGCTAGATGCAGTAAAACGCACTGGTGCTTTGACTAGAGGTACAAGAGATAGAACAGGCACAAAGTTAAGGTAAACGTGCAGAGGGCAGCTGCGAGAAAAGGAGTCACCAAGCTCAAACCATGTGCAGGTTTGTCGGCGCCAAGGACGCCAGGCCGCCGGCCCCAGCCTATCTAACTGTTCAGACGCGGACCACTGAGCTACCTTGCCAAGGATCAACTCCCCTTAGGGGTCGGAGGGCAATTTCATCTTAGCAGGAGAGAGAGAGCCAGAGAAACAGTCTTCAAGGGAGAACGAATCTTAGCAGTCTTCGTAGAAGGGCACTGAGCAGGCGTGCTCAAAGCAGGAGGAGCAAAAGAGTTAGAGTGAGTCCATGAGAGAATGAATGAATCTGGACCAACCGCTCCTGCAGCTACTTATAGAAGTGATCCCATGGCTAATTGTACCACAGGTGTGGAGCCTGCCAAGCACTGACACTCTACTCTTGCGTTAAGGACAGCCGAACCCTTCCCCATGCCCTTATAATCGAAGTGTTATCAACATGTTATATCACAGGTGTTTCTTATGGTTACAGAGCGTTCAAAGATTAACTCTTGCCTCTTCCTTTGAATCATCTGGTCTCCTACATAGGTTTCTGTTAGATGAACAAGGTCAGACAGAGTGGTCCAAGGCATGAAATGAAGGAGGGGGAAGGAGTGATTTGGACAAATTTGTATGGCTTGAGCTTTGGGCACTCGACAGAGGGAAGGTGACTCTGAAGGAATTCTGGAGTGCTAGTGGGAGTGAGGGAGAGCCACGGACTTCTGTTCAAAGAGGTCACGCTTCACGAGACCTCCCATGGGAACACACTGAAGGGTTTTCATCGGGAAAACATGTGACTCAATTTATTGTCTTCCAAAAATTTCCAGGGCAGTAAGTATGGGAGGACAAACTGAAGATGTGTAACATGAAATAACTTGATGAACAAGGAGAAATGTCTGAAGTAAGAGTGATAATAAGGATGTTGAGGTCGAATTCCCCTCAATCCTGAATAATAACTGAATAGCAGCTGGTAGGTGTAGAACTTTATTTTTTACAGGGAGGTTGAAGTTAGGTGTCACCATAGATATCAGAGATGACAGAAAGGGATCCGTCTAGGATGGTTTTTTTTTTTGTAGAGACAGAGTCTCACTTTATCGCCCTGGGTAGAGGTCCGTGGCCTCACACTGCTCACAGCAACCTCCAGCTCTTGGGCTTAGGCGATTCTCTTGCCTCAGCCTCCCGAGTAGCTGGGACTACAGGCGCCCGCCACAGCACCTGGCTACTTTTTTTGTTTTTGCAGTTCAGCCGAGGCCAGGCTTGAACCCGCCACCTTCGGTATATGGGGCCGGCTCCCTACTCGCTGAGCCACAGGAGCCGCCCTGTCTAGGATGGTTTGAGTCCCTGGTTTCCATCTTGGGAGCAACAAGATGGAGGTGTGAGAAATGGGCAGATATGGGGACTTGGAATCATTAATTTTTGCCTAAATAGCAAATGCTGTGCTTGTGGGGTCAACGAGACATGTCCATGGAGCTGTTTCATAAGCAGCTGGTCATTTGGATCTGGAGCTCAGCAAATGGAATGGAGTCATTGAGACACAAATATTCAGCTATCACAACAATGGTAAAAGATGTCAACTACCTGTGTTTGCTTAATGAGAGCATGAGAGTGGATAAAGAAAATATTTACAAGTTTGCTATTTGGCGAATTGAATTTATTAAGAGTCATTGTTGCCTTAAAAATTTGATGTGTTATCATTTCTCTAAAGCGCCCTACAATATAACCGTCAGTTCTAACGTTTTATTTCTGTTTCCCCAGTTTTGGACCCTGGGTGCAAAGAACTTGAGCATCTGCAAATAAAATCTTCTGAGGTGTAACTACAGGAGGCCGTGTGAATAAAGTGCCATCTGACAAAGAGATTTGTCTGAATGTACACACTGAAAACTTAAACTTGGTGCTATGAAAAAAGGAACAAATATAAGGTAGTAACTTTATAGCTATTAAGCAGATCCAAAATAAATCAGAAACTTTCCCCGTAAGAAATCTTAATAAAATAAAAGGAACTTTTGTTATGTTTGTATTCGATAGGGCTCAGTCCTAATGATTTGATGCAATTATTGACAAGAGCGTTTCTGATTATTCTGGAAAACAAACATAAATATCAAGTCTAAACTGCCAATTAAAGGCATCACCCTGCGAAAGATTCCATAAAATTCAATTTGAACAAGAATGATACGATAGGAAAAGAAAGTAATGGTAACTCAGGGGCCTCACGTAGGAGGTGAGACTTTAAAGGATTATCACCATCTGAGTCCTGGACAAGAAGTAATTATGTCACACTCTCAAGTGACACCTGGGGGATGAGTTTTTTTAAATGGTCCCCAGGTGACTTTTGCAGCCAGTGTTTTGAATCTTTGTATTCTACACACAGGCAGAAGATGGAGAAGGAAGAAAAGCTGGTACTGTGGCTTTCAGAAGACCTTAGAAGTCATTTTGGAAAAAATAAAAAAAAAGAATTCGTTTTGCACTTTTGACTATCAGAAGCTCATAGAAATGTCCCAGGAAGTACTAGCACTGAAGTGTGCTGATTTGATTGAATATTTGAAAGTACTGAATATAATTTTGAGTTTTGATTTTCTATCTTAAAAAGAAAAGGACTCAGAGAAAATCAGCCCCTATGATGAAAGGGAATAAAAGTATATATTGCATTACAAAGTGATTATGAAACAAACACTAAATTAATTTCGAAGGAAAACACAAGCAATTACTAAACAACTATTTCTAAAATTCTGAGAAATGTGCTGGTGTCCTATGGGCACAGCTTATTTTGCCCTTTCAAAAAGAATATTTGACAAGAGTTGTCTGTAAATATTTTACAGTGCTAACAAACTGTGTTTTTAAAGAAATAAAAATATTCAGACTTCTAAGAAACCTCTCAGATTATAAATCTACCTAGAGTATTCTTTTTGATAACTTTTTATAAAAAAAGATAAAAAGTTTCTAGAGACAGGATTCCATAACATTATTATAACATCAAACATGTTCTTTCCCAGAAGGGACACTAAATCTTCTATGATATTTGCAGCCCCATTTTTAGCATCAGAATACATAACATTTGCTCCAATATCAACCTATAAGTCAGCAGAAGGGTCACTCTGTCAGGGCAGTTCAGTGTTGCAAGAGTTCAAAACACTGAGTAAGGGTCAACATTTATCTGCATTTCCATTAGTAATTTTGTCCAACCTATGCTTGTTTTACTGAGAACAGAGCAGCCTTATCATCAAACAACCCCACTGTACTTTGTACTTCTCTTGGCACAAGATTTTCTCCCCTGTGTATGGTTTATTACATCAAGTTTTGTCTACATTCTGCTGTTATAACGTAGTCTAACCAAAGTTCACCTTTGATTCTCCTAGTGCCCACGACACCTGGATTTAGCGTTCCAAAAAAATTAGTTAAATTAGTGAATGAACTAAAGAATGGATGAAGGCACAAAAGCACTTCTGTAGCACATTATTGTGTTAGTTACACAAATTAAGTTAGTATATTTGTGTTTCACACGCTCATTCACTTCTTAATTCGGTTTTAACCGAGAAGTGTCTATGTGCTAGAGGCTGAGATGCTATGGTCAAAGGAACAGCCCCTGTTCTATAAGGGATACGACCCTAGAGAGAAAAAGTTAGCAGAAGCAGTTCTAGGGATTTAAGTGTACCAACACACACATCAACGAATACATCAAACACTTCTATTTAGCTAAAAGTAAACACTTAACTAATAGTTATTACAAAGCACAGAAGTCACTAAGAAGCCAGAGATTAAGAACCGTTGAAGGCTATGAATGAGCGTGGTTCCTGGTGTTCCCTATTTGCAGAGTTATGAAACACGAGCCAATCTAGGCAGAGGATGGTGTTGTGGGCTTCCTGACTTACAGGGAAAACAAGTAAGGCCTAAGAGAAGGTTTAAAGGAGCTAGCAGGTAGGTAACTTAAATTAAGCTGTTTTAGAGAGCCTTGTTCACAAATAAACTAGAGGGGACTGACAATCATATAAGAAGAAATTTAAAGAAATAAGGTCGGTTTGAGGCTATCTCAAGGAAAACAAATCAAATTTGGTTAAATTTCTGACCTATATCTTTCATATGAATATAATTAAATGCTTTAAGAGGTTTTCCATGGAAAGAGAACATTGTGCCTTTTAGCATTTTTTTTCTAAGTCAGGCTCTTTTTCTTAATCCCAACAAAGAAGGAAGCAAAAGCCCTCTTCTGAACGAACACATTAGACACTGGAAGATACATACTCATCCTTGTCCACCTTCTCACGGAGTTTCTTTAGTTGTTTACTTTGGCCGAATTTCAAATTTTGAATTATGTTCTCAAAGTATTCGTCTTCTTTGTAGTTCAACTATATTATATAAAAGATTTGGGAGAAATATTAAAAGCAGTGTCTTCCCATATTTTTTTCTAAAAAGCATGAAAGATATTTTCTTAAATTCTATGATTATTAATAAAGTTCATTGGGAGCATTAAGAAACTTACCAAGGAAGGATTTCAGTACAATTAGTCTAATTCTACATTCCGGGCCAGTCCTGCTCTAGCCACCTCACAACTTTACTCTGCTCTTTTATAATCCATCAAATGAAACCAGGTGTCAGACAAACCTCACCGTGGTGATATTGATCCTCGTATAAACACAAGGATAATAGCACATTTTCATTTCGTACCTACCATGTGCCACGTGCTGTTCTAAGTACTTTAAATATGTATTATTCTCATGTAGTCTTTGTAATAATACTATGAACAAAGGGCTGTTAGTCCCTCTTTAAAGCTGAGGAAACTGAGATACAGTTTAATCACTTGCCAAAGTTTCAATGATCAGTAGAACTGCAATTTGAACACAAGGACCTTGACATTGAGTTTATTGTTTTAGCCACTACCCTCCTGTCATAAGGACCCCTGGGCTTACAAGCAGAAGTCTGGTCATTTAAGAAAGAAAGGCAAGTTTTCCTGCAAATGGAAAAAGACGAGAGGGCAGGATGGTTTGGAAACCACAACGTCAAGCTAATAATGAGTGGGTAAGGAATCACTGCCATCTCTGAAACTGGGCAATGATTGATCACCTGATTATTGCCAGGGTATCAAATAGGTAAGAGTGACCACAAGGGCAGTCTGAAATCAGTACTGTATTAACTTTAATCAACTTTTCTTTTAATTGTTATATTACCAAAGGAGAATAAGTAGTTTCTGGTTCTCAAATATTAGTTTATTTATTTTTTTTAAATAGAGGAAGCACATATTCATTTACCCAGTTGGGGGAGTACTCAAAGAATGCAAAGAAAGCTGAACCTTTGTCCATCCCTGTGATGTCTACCCCTTGATGCTTTTTAAGGCAGATTTACTTTACTTAATTCTTAAATGGAATATATGAAAACCAAAATAAAAAAATGCAGTTTGGGCTAATGAAACAAAAGGTTAAAACATAGTTCTAGCATCAGTGTCAAAGGCTTTATATAATAAGTCCTATGGTTTTAGGCTGCTTCAATTATTTCTAGCACCCCACAGCTAAAAATGAGATTGCCACTGGCTCCAGGTATCTTTAGCTCATAGTCTTTTTAAAGACTTACCTCGAGGTATTCGTTATTCAGTTTGTTATCATTTGAAATAATGTCATCAGGATAGCCGATCCTTTCTTTTATGGCTAAGGCCTATGAAAATTATAATATTGAGTGTGAAGATGATTATGTAACTTTCAGATTCAAACATTAAAATTTGCCCTTGAATAACTTGACCTATACTGTTCCCAGAAAGACGATCTACAACACTGAAGCAGAGATCTCTGTCATGGCTCCTTTCTTCCTGGAGTTCAGAAATAAACAAAAAAGAGGTCTGAAATTTAGCTTCCACCACCCTATTCTAAAAGGCCGCACCTTTCTCAAAGAAGAAAAAAATGAAAACTGGCAGAAGTGATTGTTCCACATATATTTCACTTCTATAAACACTTGCTCAGAAAGACTTTTTTCTTCTACTTTACAGCCTGGGTAATATTTAGAGCTTCCATTCCAGAAGGTTATAATTATCTTTCCACTTCATTGATTTGGCTGAGAAAACAGATAGGGGTTTATAGCTTCAGTGCTAATATTCTTCCTAAATATTGGTTCTTGGAGTTTTTATGTTCTCCTTTGTTTTCTAAAGCCAGTGTACCTATCTTCTCAAGTTAAATGAAAGACATTAATTAAACATGTGAAAAACAGGGTTTTTCTTGTTATCCCAGCACATATTTACTATTTACCATTATTTCTAAAAGTCTACTCTTTCCATTAAAATGGTTTGTTTTACTTCTTTTTATAATTTCATTATCATCACTTGTTTAGCTATTTGTAATTTCTACTTTTACTTTATTTTTATTTATTTATTTTTTTGAGACAGAGCCTCAAGCTGTCACCCTGGATAGAGTGCAGTGGCATCACAGCTCACAGCAACCTCCAATTCCTGGGCTCAAGCGAGTCTCTTGCCTCTGCCTCCCAAGTCACTGGGACTACAGGCGCCCGCCACAACGCCCGGCTAGTTTTTGGTTGCAGCTGTCATTGTTGTTTGGCGGGCCCGGGGGCTGGATTCGAACCCGCCAGCTCAGGTGTACGTGGCTGTCGCCTTAGCCCATTGAGCCACAGGCGCCGAGCCTCTACTTTTATTTTTTATTCTCTCTTAATTTTCTCAAAGATTTTTGACTTTTCATTTTATCATATCATATTGCTCTTAAACAATTTAATGAATTTGAATATTTCATGGGGAATCAGCCTGTACCTTTTGAGTTTCTTGGTGGTCATTAAAGGAATGAGGTTTTATTACAAATCTTTTACATAGCCCAGCATTTCCCTAGTGATCAGCAGCATATGCATCACTGAAATCATTTAGGCCAAGCCCATTTTCTTGTAGGTATCCAACCCACTAACTCATTATGAATCGGCCTCTTTTCCACGACACTTTATTTCCTCTGATGCATTTCTCTGAATAATGATCTAATGGACACAAATTCTACAGAATATGAATGGTACTACATAAAAATGATCAAATACTTTGGGTAAATACTATAGCAAAAATATTAAGCAGGTTTCTTTATCAGAGTACTTCGTATAATTAAAAAAAAAGATTAGATTCAAAGGTTAGACGCTGAGGTCATTGTAAGTGTCCAAAAGTGTCCAAAAGGAAGAATTCATTTGTTGATTTATTCATTCAACACATGGACAAGTGTCTATCAAGTGCTAGGCACTTGGTAAAGGGCTGAGGATGTAATACAAGGAGAATTTTCTTACCCCATACAGCCTACCATGAAAAGCCACAAGCAGTGAAATGAATATTAACATATTAACTTCCAAGCGTGATGTATGCTGCCATCAAAATCACGCTCTAGGAACATGGAGCCTGGCTTGGGGTGGGATAAGAGAAGCCTTCCTGCAAGAGGTGATTACCAAGCTCTTCTGGCCATGCGACTCTTGCAGAACAACCTGCAGGCGCAGCACTTTGTAATACCACTCTGGAAACGTTGGTCTAGAGCAATTCAGTTATCAACACCAAGAAGAACCACATTATGGAGCCACAACATGAAAGGAGCAAATCCAGCCTGAACACCGAGGAGCTGGCCAGAGCGAAGGAGAGAGCTGCACTGGGGGTCTAAATGCTGGTCCCACCCGCCTCAGGGCTCTCTGAGAGCTGAAAAATGACAGTCTTTCTAAATTTGATTTAATTCTTAAAGAAAGCTAGACCAGAGACTGGTTATATTATTAAAATAAAGTGAACCACGCCCACAGTTTCCACAGGACATAGTCCTCCTGGTTGTCGTTATGCATAATTTGTAAAGACAAATGATCATAGTAAATCTGAACCTACAATTTTGTTAGAAATCTCACACTTATTCTTAGTAAGATATTAAAAGCCCCAGTAAAAGCTACACATTAAGAGTATATAGGAATAGTTATAAAATGACATCTGCACTATTCCTTTAATTTTAGATCTTATAATACACAAATAATGTACCATGTTACATGTGCTCGAACAGAAAGTTAGTATTTTTTTCTCCCAAGGTCATTTAAAAAGCTATTAATAAATAGGACATGTTTTAAAAGTTTAGCCAGAATTCTGCATTATATGTTGAAGAACCATTTTTAGTCATTTATAGAGACCTTTTTGATATGCTTCTATAAAAGGAGGAAAAAATATGAACCACCGATATAGTAGCTTTTAATTCTTTATTGGTTCATATAAGTTTTTTCCTCTTATTTTCCAAACTCTTCCTTAAATGAATAGAAAATGATAGAACTTTTAAAGTGAGCATGCAAGGTGGGTGCTGGTTGCAGAGATAAAAAATGAAAATCATATTATTAAAACAAAACGATGTCCATGGAAGCTGGAGGAGATTATAATGTTTCATGTAACCTCTGACTGTACTTTTTCCTGAATATTTTTAAAGTGCCTCTTCCCCACGATTTTCCTAACAGTGAGCCCAGCATGCTCTTTACCTTTTCCTCAGCTCTCTTCTTGGTCTCAGCGTCCATCCAACTGAGGTCGTCTAGAGTCTGAATGAAAACTTCCCGGATCTGTGCAATCAAATCCTCAACCTCAAATCAGAAGACAAATTTAGGCCATTAAGTCATCCTTTGCAAGACAAATTAAAACAAATTTAGAACTGCATGCTGTCTTTATGGGACTCAATAACATGGCAATAATTTGCAGGCTCGGCGTGGTGGCCCACGTACAATCCTAGCACTCTGGAAGGCTGAGGTGGGTGGATTGCTTGAGCTCAGGAGTTCGAGACCAGTCCGAGCAAGAGTGCAACTCCGTTTTTACTAAATAAATAGAAAAACTACCCAGGCATTGGGTCACATGCTTGTTTTCTCAGCTACTCGGGAGGCTGAGGCAAGCAGAGCCCTCGAGCCCTGGAGTTTGAGATTGCTGTGAGCTATGATGCCAGCGCCCTCTGTGAAGGTGACACTGCTCTGTCTCAAAAAAAAAAAAAAGAAAATTATAGACAAACTGTGACCTAAACAGATACATGGAATCATTATAAAGTGATATTGCTACTATCAACATTTCTGATTAAATAGGTCTTAATATATACATTAATTTAGAGGTCATCCTCAGAATCTAATGGTTTCCATTGTCTAATTTGAAGAAGTAACACAAACTATTAGCTGTCATTACCATGGTGGTTTAGTTAAGCATGAGGTAGCATCTCAATAGACCCTTTCCCCTTATCAAGTCCCACTGCCTGCCATCCACCTTGCACATCTCTTACACTTCAAGTAAACCCCGGATTACTTTCCAGGTCTTTAAACAAACAGCACTTCTTTGTCAATTCTGATGATAGAAGCCATTACAAATGACCGTTTCACAGAATGTGTGAGCCGGCTCTCTGCATATATTACTTCTGGAACATGGAGAGTTGGCTTTGGACTGAATGAAATTAGGAGCAGGAACATAACGAGGCCCTGGGGAAGGGAGGGTAAAATTTACTGGGAAACAATGGCCTATTATGATTCAGAGGTTCCCCGCCTCATTAATAAAACAGCGGCCAAATGATGGACTGCTGTCACTGCCCGTCAGTGCAAACTGACGGTGCACTGCCGAGCTGAGGGTGCTTGTTCTGGAGACATTACCACATGTTTACTCGCGCCAGCAAATGCGGCTTCCACGTAAAGCCTGCCCACAGCATTTTCCATGTTCCCGTTGACGTAGTTCGCACAGCGTCTCCAGGTGGCCGTCTCTGATGTTGTGCCGTAAAGGGCCTGCGGAAGAGAAAAGGGAAACGCGTCTGATCGGCAGCAGAGCACAAATGTCACACGGCTCAACTCTGTACGTCTCTGCTATATCCTTGCAATATTCATTGCTTCTCCTCACAAGCCACGTGTCCTTAGATTCTGATAAAACATAATCTGACTGGATTGTTCACTTATGTATGATCTGAAAATAAGGTGTATTTTCAGTATCATGTCCCATTAGAATTTGTAGCTATTACAAGGTAATGTCATTCTAGAAAGCTTTGGGAAAAAACACAACATTGTAACCACTGCATAAACGTAAATGCAAAGTAATGTTCAGTAAATGTACCAGGGAGAAATCTGGTATACAAGCAAACACATTCCTGCTTTTTAATGTTCTAGCTGAACTGTGTATATATAAATTTAAATATTATATGGGCGTTAATTTAAGTAGGGGAAATTTAGCACAATACTATTTTTGCATTCTTTAAAAATATATGTCTACTTTTTTTTAAGGGTAAAACTGGAAATTTCAACCAATTAGTTATTAGAATTATTTTCTATTCAGGACACCACCCAGTACGTTTGCTAGAATCCCTCCTTCCTCAATTCCTGCTGTTTGCTCCCTTCACAACAGGACTGAAATGGTGATTGTCTGACATAAGTGTGGGTACAGCCCAAGAAAAGGCGTCCAAGTTACATCCAGGCAAGTGTGCTCCCAATGGATTTCCGTGTCTTTGTAGTCCATGTGGGTATGTCCAGTGTGCAATGAGCACCTGAAAGTCAAGTTAATTCAGATAGATACCCCTGCAGTTACTTTTAACACAACAACAACAAAAATCAAGGCAGTATTCTTTCATGAATTGCTCAAACACCAACGCAACTCCTTGCAGGGCAATGCAATCATGGTGCTGTGTGGACTATCGTAGGATGGTAAAGCCCATATGGGCTGATCTCTTTCCTAGACAACATATCCCACAGACCTGCAAAACAACCAGCCTTTGGCACTTTGTCCCTTCGCAAAGTTCACCACACTCTAGCAGTGTACATGGCAAGCCTTTATAACCATGTATCACCTTATGCTTTAAGTCTTAAGAAAAGAGAGATTTTTTCTTCACCTTGCGGAAAGCATTTCTGGACTCCTTGTAGGTTCGGCTGAGGCTGCTTACAAGATCCATTATGAACCGCCAGGACATTAAATTTTGAAGATCTCTGTATAAAAAAACCCACCACCCAGCAACAGAAAAGATGAGGCTGCAAAGCTTCTAAAGAGTGATATGAAATGTTAAACTTTGATGACATGGGCACTATGGCATACCTACCTGGCAGAATATTTGGTAAGAATGGGCTTAAGTTTGGTTAAATATTCTGGAGCATAAACAACCACATCTTCCTCATTTGGAATATTAATATTCACAGTTGACATAATTTCATTTGTGAAATTTGACCAGCTGAATGGCTGGAAAAAAAAAAAGCAGGCATAAAACATTCAGTAATTAATAGATTTTTCTTCTCTGTTTCAAGACAACTATTATTAGAGGGTCAGACATTAAAGAATGTCTTTTTCATCACTACAAAAATGAACACAATGGTCAGTGTGATATTCGTTTGAGATTTTTCCCTCCATTGTTTCAATTTTTGAATAAAAATTAGCTCTGCAGCATGATCATTTAGATAAGAGAATTAAACTCATCACTTAAGTAAGAGCAAAACAAAACCTCCGAGCTTAAAAAACATAACAACTAGACTTAGGCTCAATGTCATATTCCTTGTCATATTCCTGGTCTAACCAATATTAAAAAATAAGAAAAAGAAAGCACTAAAAACAAAGCTTTTGAGATTCATGCAAAAATGAACGTGCGTACAAAGTGTTTATCTTTTTAAAAGTGGATTTTCATAAACAATGTATTTAAACACCGTAATATATCCCACTGGAGATACTGCTGTAAACAAAACACATCGTTCCAGTAGAGGTCCAGTGATGTTATGAAGCCAAAACAGACACACTTTAAACTCCTGAGTCTCCAGGCATGCGGTTTTTATACTTCAAAAGCTAATTTGGAGTTGCTAAAAGTTGCTTGTCCTTCTTGTATGAGGTGCTATGCTATGCACTTTTCTTGATTTCCTTTGGATCATTCTTTTAAAAACATATTTATTAAATATTTATAACATTCAAAAGTTTTATGTAAGAAATGTCTAACTCAATAAGTTATGCCTTTTAAAACGTCCTTGTTTAGCTGGCATGGGTTGGTTCAAACCCCGCCAGTCTGGGTATATGTGCCTGGTGCCATAACCACTGTGCTATGAGCCAGGCATTGTGACAGGTGCTTGTAGTCTCAGCTACTTGTGAGGCTGAGGCAAGAGAATCGCTTAAGCTCAAGAGTCTGAGGTTACTGTGATCTGTGATGCCACAGCACTCTACTGAGGATGACATAGTGAGACTCTGTCTCAAAAAAAAAAAGTCCTTGTTTACTAGAATTAGTGCCATGGAGTATTCCATCCTGGCTGTGGCATTTTGTAAATCTCCCCATGGATATTGCTTCGTTTGTCAACTCTATACATCAACAAATACACGAGAATGAATGTATAGCCCCAAGAGAAATTATTGGATTCTAGCTACGCGAAACAAAGTCGATTGGTCTTTATAAATGGAATCTATGAGACACATTTTCTTCTCATTTCTGCATCCCAGTTCTCTGTTATTATTTCGAACATTTGCACAGATAGCCTTGATGAGACTGTGGACAATTCTATGATACTTTTTAGGAGTTATAAAGAAATCTAGTACTTTTATTGTTTGACTGTTCAAGTTCAATGAATATATAATGGCCTTTCAGAAAGATTTTTAGTTTTAATGTTTTCCTAACCTTTTTCCTATGCTATTTCTAATATTTTTATATAGCCAGCTGCTTTAAAAGGAGTGTTACCTTGGAAATTCACGCCAACTTAATATATATGTATATATATAATGATTTCAAGTAGTTTTTCTTTTTTGAGGTCTTGTCATAAAGCCATATGGTTGGTGTCATCTACATTCTTTTTGAAGTTCAATTTATTTTAACAAATAAGAAATAGATACATTTTAAAAGTGGTAACTCAATGGTATAATTTTAGCAGATGGTACAATAAGATGGAACATAAAACTTGCCTCTTACCTTTCCATTGATCTCAAGTGAAAAGTTAGTTTGTATCTGGCCCAGAGTCATTTTGTGATAAAGAAGCATGGGATCATTTCGGTCTTCAGGTTTAGCCGTAGCCTATGAATTTAATTTTTGATCATTATTTTAGGACTAAGAATTCCTCAGAAAAGTCTGAGACAAAAATCTATAAGACAGGTACAGCCTCATTTGACTTACTTGTTTTATAATTTACTTTGTCATCTTAAAAAAAGTGAACTGTAAAAGTATATTCATTAACAATTCCTGCAAATCGGCTGTGGTGTCACATTTAAATTCTTCAAAAATCTTTCTGTGTATTCACAACCGCCAAGCCCCATACATGATATGTGTGGTCTCTGGCTCACGGCCAGCTCAGTCGTATCTGTAGCTGTTTCATATTATAACTCTCTTGGATTTAGTCCTTTCTAATTTACATCTCAAATATTCTCCCCTTGCTCCCCAACACTCAGTGTCCTACTTAAAATTCACCCGGGTGGGGGGAAGTACAACAGTTTTTACGAGAATTCATGGCAAGTAACACAGAAAATTCCTAGTCCACAGCAAGTGAAGCTGCAAGTTATCTGAGGATAATGGCAACCCCACCTATTTTTGTGACTGTCCTCCCACCCTTCTGAACAGTTTAATCCTCTACAAGTGACAGCAGCCATATTTTTTCTCTGTTGAATTGAAAAAAGAAAAGAAAGAAAATTGTGATAGCGACTCCCCAACAAGTGGTTGAAATAAGTAAAGGTAATATTAAGCGAGAGGACACGAAAGATAGTTTTAAAATGGGAACGAGTTCTCAGAGCCAGTGGCTCCAGTTTCCCCTTTAGGTCACTTGTTTATTCTTTGATCGACAGCAATGACTTATCGAACAGCTCCTGCATGGAACACTATGCTGGAAATTGTTAAGAGACACACGAGTGATTCAAAGATGACTAAGACTCCATGCTAATCTCAGAGTCAAAATATAGACAGATGATTCTGAGGGGAGGTCGAACTACTATAGAACTGAGGCTGCTCAAAGCAGGACATGGTTTGGGAAGGTGCACGTGGTAAAAACCCAGGGCAGGCCCTATTCTTCTCTAACAAATTCTGTCGCCAACATAGAACCACGTGGAATTTGTCAAACACCCTTCATCCAGCACTGGCTGCAAGCACGTTCTGGCTTTAACTGGAGATTTCCGGCTTCATGTAGCCCCAGGAAAGCTAAAATTGCCCTCCATAAATTTTACTCTTCTAAATTTTGATGAATCCAAGCATACAGGGAGCTAGGGATGCGGTTGTTCTCTGCAAGGAGAGAAAGCAAATCTGACCCTGGGCTCAGTCGATCACCTAGAACTCAGACTTCATTCACTTGAAAACACAGGGCCAGGGCAGAGGAATATCAGGGAAGAAAGTGCCGACTCGGACTCCAAGGGTTCATCTAGAACCAGAGGAAATTCAAGAGCACACTTGTCGGACTTTGCTGTTAAGTCCACCTTGTGTACACTCCCTTAGAGGTATGACAATCTGAATCTGACATGTGACAACGTCAGGGATAAAACTTCTTGGCAGAGGGATACAACGATCTTTGTAATCACTTTAAAATAAAATAAAGTAAAAGTATGTATAGCAAAACTAAAATAGTTTTGCATGTGTCCTGAGTTTTAAGTGTATCTAACAACAGCCTGACTGAGGAAGGTAAAATTCTGATGCAATTCACTTAAAATAGGCAATTTGGTGTTTAGTATTTGTTAAATCTAGTGTGACCCAGTTTACCTCAAAATTGTATAGTTTCAAAGACACTCTTGAAGTCAATGATTATTCCTGAGCTATACATTTTTATCAGTTGGTTAAAGAGTTTCACCTTTTACCCTTAAAGCATGATACAGACAGGAAAGGAAAAGAAGGTGGTTGAGATTATTCAGTGTATCAGAAAAAATGTATTTTACATTGGCAATTTCCTTTTCCAGTTCCATAACTCTATTCATTTCCAGTGTTATCTGGCTTTCATTGATGGGCAATCTTTTTTCTTGACGAATCAATTTGGCCACAGCAATCATAAAATCCACATATGCTGTGCAGGCCTGCAAGAAATACATAGTAGATATTAGAGAACCTTCTAAACATCAGGACACTTTAACTTAAAATTTGTTTTCCATTCCATATTAATATCTGGTAATAGATAAAGCAGAGTAAAGTAGAATCATTTCCAAAATACATAATGAAATGACCTGCAGATTCTTAGATGGTTTCTTTGAATTAGATCTTAGAGCAGAGCAATAAAGCATCACTTTCAAAGTCCTAAGTAATTTGGTAATTTGAAACCAACTGGTTATAGAGATCTTATAATCTTCAGTTTTCAATCAAGGTATTTTGCTATAACAAGAATGCCAAACACTTGGTAAGTAATAACACACACTTTTTCTTAAATAATAACATAATTTCTTACCAAATCTCTTTCTCTCAGGTTTTCTGTGTTCATATATATCACAGTTATTTTTCAGTTATCATAAAGAGATGACTACAAACTCATGTAATATAATCAGGACATCTTTACAGCTGTTTCCTCAGGCCAAGCAGTATTTTTTTAATGAGACTGCTGTGTTCCTAAGAATTCCTCCAACAGGCACCTGTGTTAATTGTATAACCAGCCCCTGTTACTGTGAAATTTCATTTCACTATAAGATACCATAGATTTAGATATCAGCTTTCTTCCAAGAACTCAAATTCATTGTATTTTATCTTCCCATACATTGGAATTTGCAAAACTAACCTAGTTTTGCCAGTTACATTACTGACCTTTTACAGAATACATAAATAATTTATAAAGTTTAGAGTGAACACGAGGAAATTGAATCTCACTTTTGCTAGGTCTCATTTCATTGCTATTTATCAGCCATTATTATCTGTCAGCAATTAAAATAAATTACGATGCCATATTCATTTAGAATTTACCCCAAATTCAACTTTCTGGCACCAGCTTTACACTGGTAAAGGAGGCAGTTGTGATGAGGGAAAAGGTGGTCTTCTGTGCTTCTAAGACTTGTTTATAGGTTAAATACACAGAAAAGCTATAAAGTGCTTAAGATTTTTACAGCTTTACAAATGTTTATCCCTGCTAATCAATTATAAGTGAAAGGGACACCCTTATATCCACTGCAAGAGCAAAGGCACATGTAAATTTACATGGACTTCATATTCAAAGATAAAGCTGATACAGAAATGCAAAAATCTTATTAAACAAGAACCTAAGCAAAATGTACCAAGTTATCATCAATCTGGAAGTCCAGAGCGTCATACTGGCATTCCATGGCCTTTATTAAATGCTAAGTAAACATTTCCCCGGAGAGAAGGGCTCCCTCTTTTCGTGGAGACTTTCAATGTAGGGGTTATCTAGCTAGCGTTTCTAGCCATGGATCTGGTACTCAAGAGAGAAAATACTTTTTTGGCTGTGTATCTGCATTAAAAACCTAATCACGTCTCCTAAGTGAAGTATCACAGGAATGGAAAAAGGAACATCACATGTGTCTAGTACTAAGTTGAGACTAGTAAACGAATGCTAACCTGCATGCTAACATGAGAGAAAAACAGAACGACGTTCAAGGAGGGAGGATGAGGGGGGAGGACGGGGTTGGGGAAATTCCCACCAGTGGGTACGATGCCCGATCTACGCACACTCCTGAGCGTGGGACACCCACAGATCGGACTTCACTGTTACAAATGCAGACTATGGGATCTCCCTGTTTGCATCCCCACAGTCCTCTGAAATAGAAAAGAACTAAAAAATTTTGAATAAAGAACCCCCCTAAAAAAAAAAATCTAACCTCTATGGTAACAAGAACAAAAAGATGATTTTATATATATTCTTGCTAATGTTATTCTTTTTCTATTAGAAGGTAATCAGAATTTTTGTTTCACTTCGAAGGAAACAAATATGTCTAAGTTTGTACCTCTTGGGACCAACTGCTGCCAAAAGTATAAGCATGCAGTATTTTAAATTAACTGTATTTTGAAGCATATAAATCCATTTCTCTTTAGTAAGGAATTACTAGTGACTATAAAGGAGATGGTAATTTGAATTTTTCAATATCAATCTACTAAGATTTGTCTTTTATTACAGGTTTTTTTTTTTTTTGTTAATGAAGTAAGAAAACAATGACAAGAATCCTGTTGTGCTCGTTCTTGATTCTGCAACTGGTTCTACTCCAGGATCTTTATCTTTACAGATGTAAAGACTATGGAAATTTAACACAAGGCAAAGAACCTCCACAGATGCTTCTAGCCTGCCCTGCTGACCTGATGAAGTTTCTCAGGAAACTAGAAGCCTATTGTGTCACGAGTTTCTGGGATGTTTGGAGATTTCATATAGCTCTATGGAATATCCTACCTTTAATGAGGTCCATTATGGGAACTACTCCAATGTGACTGGTGAAAATGTGTATCTTAGTATCATGATTCTTTTTTTCTGGCTTCCAAATTTATCTAATAGTTGTCAGAACAAGCTTATTGCTAATGTTAAATCCCATTTACAAGATGTGATTGTAAATTTAAGGTTTCACTTTTCATTCTTAAGATACTTCTAGGTATGTAAAATGCCTAATAATTATAATTATAACTGTCTCAATTTTGGGGGAAAGTAACCAAATACATATTTAATGTTTAAATCATAGATTGGTAAGGATAATTTTTTTTACATTGAAATTTGATTTTGTGTGTGTGTGTATGTGACTGACAGCAATTATTACTGGTTATTAGGACACAGGCTAGAGTCAGCTATCAGTATGTGTGTGACAGAGAGAGCAAATATTACTTGTTACTAGGATACAGGGTAGAGTCAGCTATCATTTTTGACAATCATCAGGCAGCTTCTTTGTAGCCATGAGGCAGCATATTGCAATGATCCTTTATTTGAAGAAGAAAGCACCAAAACATCTATGCAGCTCTTTCTTTAAAAAATAAAAAATTATATATAAAATATATAAAACACACATAAAATTAATATAAAATTATATTTTATAATATATAAAAAGCAAACAAAAAATTATATATATTATATGTGTGTGTGTGTGTATCAGCACTTAACAATAGGTTCAGAAGGGACAATCATTTTTCAATGATTAGGTAAAATCCACATAATAGCGGTCTTGTGGGTTTTTTTTTTTCAGTTTTTGGCCGGGGCTGGGTTTGAACCCACCACCTCCAGCATATGGGGCTGGCACCCTACTCCTTTGAGCCATGGGTGCTGCCCAGTCTTGTGGGTTTTTAAATCACACACATCAATGAGGTGATATTTGCTAATACCCAACACCATTTATAAATTGGCCCCTTAGAAGTGGGGCTTCTTCTGCCTGGGGAAGAGCTGATGTTTGTTAGCCTTGCCAAAGAGGAAGAGAGCAAGGCCACTGGACAACTGTCTTTCAAACTTTAATATTCCTGACGAATGACAGAAAGACTCAAGGAGGAACAGAAAGCTCTCCAGTCAGCTTGGCTGATGTCTGGGTACTTTAGTGGAGCAACTATCCAAAAGATTCTGTTTGAGATACCCAGCTCTTACCAATTTTCTGTCTTCCCCTTATTGGGAAGAGAACTCACATCATATGGAGTATGAGGTGACTGGGAATTCATAGACCTGTGCTATTCTTGGCCATTGATGTCGGGGACATTTAACAGTGTTACACAAGAAGTGTGCTGGGGCGCCCACCAGGGGACTAAGCGGGAAAGTTATGTTTCCTATTGAGAAGGCTGGCAAATTTTTAGCAGCATGGTGGGGAGGGCACAGCTGCTAGCACAGAGAGAGTCACACCCCTCTGAGGGACTGCAAGCTTATAGGGACAGTCATTCCTGGGTTTTGGGAGTGAGAAACAGCCTCAACCCAAACACAGGGCCCTAGAGGATTCACCTTGGAGCAGAATGGGGACTGGCTGAAGCATTCCTCGGGTTATTCAAGAGAATGTGGAGGTACATGCAACGATTTATTGTACAACTTCTAAGGTTTATTGCACACGTTTGGGAAGCTGCACACAGTTCTTTTTATAACCCGGGTTCAACTGATCTCACATAATTCTCTTGTAGTCTCTAAGTCTCAAGTAAAAAAGGTCCTTTATGTTTTGTTAAATACTGCTAGCTAGCTCGACTGGGTGAAATCTGTTTACTATTAATCACCTGGTACCCAGAAAGAACAAGATGAGGTCAGCAGTTTCCCTTGCAGGTGTGTTGCTAAGTCAAAACTGTATTATACAGCAAGGTTAGCTTTACCATGTGACCACCCTAGCACATTCTGGCTGAACATTTTTTCTCTTAGAAAGACCAGAACATTAAATAGAATCACTGAAAGTCAAGGGGCAAGATTTTTTCTTGTCTTCATTACCTTCTCAGTTTAGATCCCTTAACAAGGAAGGTAAGCCTGTGTACCCTGAGGCTAAAATACTCAACCTACTGTCTTCATTTTAGGAATATGGAGGTCTCCATATGATTGCAGTATGCAAAATTTTCTATGAAGAAGGTCTAATATATTTAAAGATTGTAGTGAAAGGATACTTTGAAATTGCACTCCTGAAATAAGCACGACCCTTATTTCTTTTCTTCTGTCCAAGGGAGAAAATCATAACAAAGGCATTTGTATTCTTCCAGATGTCAGCATGGCTTATTTTATATTTTGAGAATCCAAATTAGGATTCAAAGACACTTAAGCATTCTCAATAAATCTCATTGTAAGTGAGGTTTATATGTCACTGGGCCCAGAAAAAGTGGTAGCCTTCTGCCATGACATTTGGGAAGTTCTATTTAAATCTCCTGGGAAGGGAAGCTTTACACAACAGGATGTCACACAGATAAATCCAAACCAGTAAAACATTCCAAATTTTTAACATGTAGTTTTTTCTAGTATTAACTCAAATGTCTATATGGCCTTCAGATTCATATTTGGCCTGCATAACATTGAATTATCAGTTTTAGATTATAAACCTCAGGAAAAATATAGTGTTTATTTTTGGTTGCCAGCTTGTGTCATGCATGGGAACTGACTTAATATTTTTAAATGAGATTTGCTCTCTAGGTTTTTTGTAGAAATAGAACCTTCTATAAGCAAAGCTCTATTGAGAACAGAACTTAGGTAGGGTGGGCTTTGACTCTTTCTCTTCTCATAACAAATCCTCTATTCTGTTTCTTCTTTATGGAACTACATGGGTAGGCACTACCACCTAGCTCATTAGAGAGCCCAGTTCCTGAACACAGTGATTGGTCAAGAGAGAAGTAGGTGCTTCAAGCAGGGCCAATGAGAAGCACTTTCAAGACTTTGGAAAAGTTGGAATTTCGTTTTTCTGAGTGAAGCTGCCAGGGGTCATCTGGGCTACCACAGTGGAGATAGCCTCCTGGAGGAGAAGTCAACACAGAAGGAAGCAGAACCTTCAGCACCAGAAAAGAGGAGGTAAAATGATGTGGTCACACTCCTGGCACCAAGTCATGCCTAGCCATTTTCAGTTAGGTGAGCCTCACAAGTCAACAAACATACTTTTTTTTTTTTTTTGTAGAGACAGAGTCTTACTTTATTACCCTTGGTAGAGTGCTGTGACATCACACACCTCACAGCAACCTCCAACTCCTGGGCTTAGGCGATTCTCTTGCCTTAGCTTCCCGAGTAGCTGGGATTTTTCATTATTTATAATAAAGAATTTTTTTTTTTTTTTGTAAAGACAGAGTCTCACTTTCTCGCCCCTCGGTAGAATGCCGTGGCATCACACAGCTCACAGCAACCTCCAACTCCTGGGCTTAGGCGATTCTCTTGCCTCAGCCTCCTGAGTAGCTGGGACTACCAGCTCCCACCACAACACCCGGCTATTTTTCTGTTTTGCAGTCCAGCCGAGGCTGGGTTTGAACCTGCTACCTTCAGTACATGGGGCCAGTGCCCTACTCAATGAGCCACAGGCGCTGCCCCCAACAAACACACTTTTTAAAATTGTAACTTAATCATAGCGAGTCTCTGTTGCTCACAATTAATGTTCCTAACTAACACGTGAATCTTCTGGGACTCTGCGTAAGTCATTTTATTTCCTTGGGTCTCCATCTCCTCATTTGTAAAGTGAGATGTTGGACTAAATTATCTCCTAAAGGGCCATTCAGCTCATAAAGTTTGTGCATGTGTAACTTCAATTATTGAAGGAAACATAATTTGGTTATGTAAAAAAGACAAGAATATATTCCTTTCAGTTTTGATTGCCATAGGATAGATTCCCTTTTTAATTGACAGAAAGTACAGAAGGTGAAAAGGAAGTTTAGAATAACAAGGGAAATACAACATGCATATCTCAAAATATAACATTTCAAACTGAGAATAAAAGCACATTTTAAAGGCAGAAAGGCCTTTGAACAAGAGAAAGCAAATGGGTTTTGAGAAAGCAAATGGGTTTTGTCTTTAACCAAGGGAGTGAGATATAGTTCTTTCAAAATCTGTTATCTTGTGCTATAATTGGGTTATAGCTTGCATATGAAAGCTATAAATTAGCTTCAAGTATATGGGGAAAAGGGCAAGGGAGGGGGAGGGGAGAGGGAGGGTTGAGTGGAGGGAGGGTAATTGGTAGGACCAAACCTATGGTGCATTTTAAAAGGGTACAGGTGAAACTTACTAAGTGCAGAATACAAATGTCTGCATACAATAACTAAGAAAATGCCACGAAGGCTATGTTAAACAGTTTGATGAAAACATTTCAGATTGTATATGAAACCAGCACATTGTACCACTTGATTGCACTAATGTACACAGCTATAATTTAATAATAAAAAAAATCCATTATCTATTTTCATTACTTAGTGACTTAATGATACAGGGCATTTTACTATTTTGAATCCCATACAAATATTACAATAAAAAATTCCATTCTGAGAATATAAAAAGCTAAAAAGGGCTTCTATAAAGTGAAATGGCCTCTCTTAGTAATGGTAGGGCTTGTTTTCAAAATTCATGAGAAGGGTGGTTCTTAGGACTATGGGTGATTATTCCCCTGGGTGAGCTGGGTGATTCCCCTGAAGGAGAGCTCAAAAAGCACCTGGGAGAATGGGCTTAGTTTATGATCTGATTGAAAGGATCTTTAATGACAGTTCTTTTCACAGAAAGAAGAGGCATGACCTCCCTAATCCACAGCCCCTGAAGCATAGCTACAGTACTAGCATAGCTGCAGTACTTAGACTCTACACTAAAGTTTGAAAATCACTGGCTAAAGGACAGGCTTCTATAGTCAAAGACAGAACATCTTTCTTAGCAAAAAATGTTGGTGACCCTATGCCAATCTTCTCTTGGTTATTTTCCCAAATCTTCTCTTGGTTATTTTCAATAAACATGGAATGCAGAAGTATGGGGGGCACTGAATGTATGGATATATCTTCAGACAAATTGAGCATAGCAAAGAAATAATTGGGGACTTAAAAGAGGAGGAGGAATACATGGTTTGTAAGATGCTCATGAAATGTATGTTAGTACTGCTGATTCTCTAGAGTTCATACCTTCTTGAGAATCAAGGTGGGGAAACAGAATCTCCAAGAGGTTGGGTTCCTCCTGTCTTCCCCCTTTGCCTGACATCTTCCCCCTCACCCATTCATCCCCTGATTCAGTAATATTTATTTTATCATTACTAAGGGCCAGAAACTAAGCGAGACACCAGGAGAAGAGCAAAGGGCAGCATTATTTCCATTTAGTTTACAGGGTTACTTTTTTAAGGAAAAAATGACATTAATAAGAAAGTATAGAGAAACTCAGTGCTAGGAAAACTACTATAATATCAGTATCTTTAGCTAGTCTAAAGTTTTAGGAAAAGCTTTCACGAGAAAGTGACATATAAACTTAGAATTAAAAGGCGAGGAGAAAAGAAAAAGGGTGATAGGTGGCATATGTTGGGGGCCACACTCCAGACAAAAGGAACAACATATAAAAACCTGTAAAGTGAGAAAAATCAAGGAAGGTCACTGATAGGCTGATACAACAGTATTAAGATTTCTCCCAGATTTTTAACTTTTTTACTAGATGTTATATTGTTATCCTATCTCTTCTCACTGTTTTGTTCTTTCAAGAAAAGGAATACTTAAGGGGGTTGACTTCATTTAGAGATGGCAAGGTAGAGAAAAACTAGAATTAACTTTTATTTGATAGCTGGCTGGGTACACAAAGGAAACTGAGGGAGGGATTGTCATTGGCAGTGATTGAGACAGAGCAGCCAATAACGCAGAGGGAACAAGGAGAAGACTGGAATTTTTTTCTGTAACTACATGCAACCCCCCCTCCCCCAAATAATGGCTTTAAAAAGAAAGGAATACTCAAATAACTACTCATTCGGGGATGAAAACTAGATTTCTTCTCATGTGCCAACTCCCTTCCTCTGGAAGGAGGTTACTTGGAGCTGACTGGAGACGGATTCTGAGATCTGAGGCTAGCGGGAAGGAGTGCTATGACCAAAGGGCCAGCGGGAGCAAGGCAGCAAGCAAGTGCGTTTGCTGGTCTGATCCAGATCAGCAGAGGGCTCTGATACGAGCTGAAAATAAATAACGTCTAGGCTGGAAGTGCCAGTGGCTGTGAGTTTTCGCTACCGTTTGCTCACTTAAAGATTAAGAAAATGCCATGAATGCTATGTCAACCAGTTTGATGAAAATATTTCAAATTGTATATAAAACCAACACCTTGTACCCCATGATTGCATTTATGTACACAACCATGATTTAATTTAAAAAAAAAAGATAAAATAAATTAAAAAAAAAAAACAAAAAAAAACTCTACTGGTATAAAGTACTACTCCATGAAGTTGGAAAGAGGAAGAGACGGGACAAAAATTCTAGTGCTGGGTGTCCCAGGGCAAACTTCTGAGCCTCAGATTTTTCACCTACAAAATCGATCTAAATATATTACTGATGCTAGATTTGATCACCACTGGCTATTTGACTACAAACACAACATTTCCTCGATCAGTGGATGTAAACTATGGCAGATTGGTCCATGTCTTTGGTCCTCTTCCTTTTTAATGGTAAAATCTTCCCCTCTGCCAATGGGGCTGTGACAGGCACACGCACGGCCCCCCAGCTGGGACTACATTTCCCAGCCTCCCTTCTACTCAGTGTGGCCATAAGACAATGTTCTAGCCAGTGAAGTGTATGCAACGTCTGCATCCCTTACATCAAAGGAAACTATTTTTCCCACTCCTTTCCCACTTTTCCCCCTCTGTGGCCTAATACGTGATCAGGACCCTGGTGAACCAACTTTGACTAAATAGAGTAATGTAAATAATGAAGGGGACTGATGTTAGAGCAGCAAATGAAAGAGATCTGGGTCCCAGACATTCCCACAAGCACAGCTTCCTACCTCACCTGGACTGTCTACTTAGTTCTGGACTGGAATGGGAGATAGAAATAAACTTCTCTCTTATTTGAGCTACTATAATTTGGGGTGTCTTTAGTACTATAACTTAGCCAAGACCTAAATAATATGTACAAGCAAGAGTCCACCAGGAAGTCATTATAAGTCAATAAATCATTAAGAGGAGGATCAGTTCAAACCTGAACAAATGAATATATACATATAATTTATATATATGTGTATACATATTCATTTATATGAATATATACATATATGTAGATATATATTCATTTATATACACATATGTACATATATATACACACACACTTATACATACTGTATAAAGTGAGCACCCTCAACACGACTCCAGACAATGGCTACTATATAAGAATGGAAGGCCAGGTTTTCAAAGTCTACTAATTTATTACAAAATAAGGGTTCTCAAATGAAATCTTCAAATTATATAAAATCTTGGCAATTAATTCAAAATTAAAAAAAAAACACTGCAGGTTAAATGAAAATGCTTCTCTGTATGATTGAAGCTAAAGCCTGTCAGTGTGCGACCCATCCTAGATCACAGGATTGCAATGGACATAAAATGCACACATACACCATCATCTTCAGAATGTGTTTTTTTTTTTTAAAACAAAGAAAGCAACTTTACCACCTGAAATGTACACATTGACTGCCGGATATACTTTGGTATGAGAAATGTGCACAAATATTATCCTAGGATTGGAAAAATTTGATATAAAGATGCCATCCTAAATATGAAAAGCAACACAGTTGGGGATGATGAAAATGTAATATAATGAGCCAAATTCCTCTCTTTCAAATCTCTAACAGGAAGCAGCTGGACAGTTCTTAAAGCCAATAGCTGTACCCTACCTTACAGTAACCAGATTGTACTGAACTCGAATATCCCATGCCCATTTGATTATCTGGGCTAGGA
Source organism: Arctocebus calabarensis (assembly GCA_963573935.1). Lineage (NCBI taxonomy): Eukaryota > Metazoa > Chordata > Mammalia > Primates > Lorisidae > Arctocebus > Arctocebus calabarensis. The sequence continues at coordinate 36,210 of CAUYON010058034.1, forward strand.
AGCGTGGTCTTTGCTAATATTTAATATGTCTTTTTCTTCATGGCAGTATTAGGTAGTCACTCAAACAGAGACTTTATAGCCTGGGTATCTGACTCTCCAAACCTCATGTTGAAATCAGATGGGTGGGGGGCCTCCCGGGAGGTGTTTTGGGTTATGGAGGCAGATCCTCACGAATGACCCGGTGTCTTCCCCAGGGTAATGAGCGAGTTCTGTCTTGGCTAGTTCTCCTGAGAGCTGGTTGTTACAAAAGAACTCAGTATCCCCACTTCCTTCCTCTCCAGTCCTGTGATCTTTGCACAGCTGGCTCCCTCTCACCATCCACCATGAGTAGAAGCAACCTGAGGCCCTCCCCAGATGCAGATGCTGGAGCCAGGCTTTTTGGACAGCCTGCAGAGCCTGCATGCACCTCTTTTCCTTATTAATTACCCAGCCTTGGCTATTTCTTTATGGCAATGACAATGGAATAAAATAGATACAGTGAGTTTGTTCCATGTCATTTGAACTTAATAAAGCAAAATAAATGTTATTTATAAAACACATTTAGCTGATAATTTTAACTCAGGAGTAACTGCAGTCACACCAGCACACTGTGATTCACTAGGATTACCAAAGGGAAACTTGACTGACTTCTGACACACAAAATTACTGTAAAGAGACTTTGTGGGACTAACAACTTCTTCCCAATATCTAATCACACATAACATCACTAGTTTTGTCTCTGGTTATTCCTTACTTCAGTTTGAAGGGCATGTGAATGTCAGCCTTGGAGAGAAGTTTGTAGACAGTAAGAAAGAAGTCCAGTATATCCACATGTGCAGTATGAGATGGGTGTCGATGAGATGTCCACCAGCTAGCTGACCGTTGTTAGGGTCAGAAGGTAGCTGTAAAGGTTTCTCTGAGCCTAATGCTCCTATCGTGCACAGTCATCTGATAGCCAAATCAGAATTTTCCAGAAGGATGCCGCACACACATGTCTCTAACTGGCCCACTCTTGGGTCCCCATTATCCTAGACCATGATAAATCTGTTTATTTTTTAAAAGGATCTGATTTCAAGTGGATTAAAGCATTTAAAATTAACTTTTAAAAATGAGTCATACGATTTGTATCTTCATACAAATAAGAAATTATAAGTTTTCTTATTTTTTACAAATACTATGATTCATTCTATTGAGAATGTTCATTCTATCAAAGGTAGCTCATTCTTATGGGTGAGTTTTAAGTGTATATCCTGAGTGAATAATATAAGAGGTTAAGTTTAAATTTGGCTGCAGTCTTAAGGTGTACACCAGATGATCCTACGATTTGGTTTTATCTATTTCTTTTCTTTCTTTGTTTTTTTTTTTTACCTCAGCGTAAATCCCAGTGCATTCATAGTAGTCCCTGGAAGGGAGGCCCAGTCGAGGTTGGTCAAACTATTAAAAAAAATACATAAAAGAAAATAAATCATTCAGCTGATATAGAACAGGGGGAAAAAATGCAAGCATGCCTATCTGTGTATGCACAAGATAGATTCCGGTCTTGCTGTTTATAAGGATAACGATCAGACACTGAGTAAATACATAACTAGGAAATGGTTTCACACTACTTCTAAGTGGCAAGCTGACCAGCGGTAGATAATCTGGGGTGCTGTGCTGCAGGTCTATAAGGGAAACTGGAGAAAACAAATAAAAAATGTACTGGGAAGGATTTTCAATGCAGAGCAGAAGGTGCAGATAGACAGAATCATGATAGACTCTAGGACCAGGGAATTTCTAACTCAAGCATATGCACAGGGCTTCCCAGCCTTCTGTGATTTTATTGCACTGCTTTAGGAAACATTCTCACCCACTCCCACCCTTAACTGGGCTACACTTTCATTGGTGGAAGTGGTTCCTTTAAGTTTATTTGGATTGCTGTGGGGAGGGACTGGAAAACATTTGTGGTGACTCCAGACCTTTTTAGCTGGTATGACTCTCACCAGAAACTTTTGAGTATCCTCTACCAAGGCTCCTCCTTGGTTCTCCCCAGAGCGGCTCTGCTCAGAATTTCAGCACACCCAGATAGCAGAAGAAGAAAGTCAGTTCTGCTCTCGTGTGTCTGGTCCATCTTTGATACCCGATTGAGAGGTACCTGGGCATACTCACAACTTGGTGAGAGTCATCACACAGTGACGTGAGCGTGGGGACAAACCGGAGGATTTACGGGTACTTGTGGGTTAAAGTGAGACTCCTAGAAGCTGTGAAGAGCTTACGCCAATAAAAAGAAAAATAACCCAAAGAACTGGCATGGAAATAGCCAGAAGGTATCTCCAGATGAAGGGCCCCGATTCTTCTCCACCCTCCTGATTTTCAAGATGATCTTGCAGGATGGCTGGCATTTGGTCCAAGGAAAGAATTTTGGAAGGGAGAAAAGAGCTCAATGCAAGAGAGAATTAATTTTTCTAGGTCTTTTCTTGACCTTGGTGTTTTGATGGGGACTGCATTGAGTCTGTAAATAACTTTGGATAGTAGGGACATTTGAACAACATTGATTTTACCAATCCATGAACAAGGTGTGTTTTTCCATTTGTTTGTGTCCTCTACCAATTTTCTCCTCAGTGTTTTGTAGTTCTGTTGACACTGCTCACCTCCTTGGTTAAGTTTATTTGTAAGTATTTTATTTTCTCTGTAGCTGTTGTGAATGGTATTGAGTCTTTGATTTGACCCTCAGCTTGACTGTTATTGGGATGTAGAAATGCTATTGATTTATTCACAGACATTTTGAAATCTGAGACTATGCTCAATTTATTTATCAATTCCAGGAGCCTCTTAGTGGGGTCGTTGGGATTCTTCAGATACAGGATCAGGATGTCAGTGAAAAACAATAGTTTGGAGAGAGTCGGGTTTAATCCTTTTTATGATTTCGATAAAAAATGACCATAAAGACTTATGCAGGAGTGACAAGGGTATGATTCTGAAATGTACAACTTTTGCTCTTATAGGAGAACAAAATTCCTATAAAACTTTTAGTCCATTCCAAACCTACTCATTAATCTAGACTTAGGTGACACCTGTATAAATGACTCACATTTAAAAAAATCAAATAAAGCCATCTAAAACAATGGTATTTTATTTTTTTTGCTTGAAAAAATAGTACAAATATTCTTATAAGAACCAAAATTATCACCAAATTTCTTTTCTATCTTCTTTTTAAAAACAACTAGGAATTTTTGCGTTACTTATATAAATGAAAGCATGCTGTTTTCATTAAATATATGAAGGAATTAGGTGCTTTTCCTGAATAGATTCTATTATTTATTTTATAAAGTGAGGAATATCTAAAGTGAGAAATAAGGAAAGTGAGAGCTGAATATCAAAAACACAATATTAAGAAAGCACTTTCAAAATTGAGAATCCGGATCTCAGAGGAGGGACAGAGTATGAATTTATCATCACCTTCTTAACCCAACTGAAATGAAAACATGCATTATTTCTAAATATCAGTAACAATAATATGTGTAGAAGTTTTGCTATAATTTAAAGATAACTTTGGCTGTTTGCCACACAAACTTACATGAATGATATGGTCCATGGAGTTCTTATCATCAGTGCCAACAAAAAAATTAATAAGGACTTTTTTCCCATATTTAGAATTCAGTTGTGCAATTGATTTCTCCGCTGTCCAAGAAGAACCTAACGCAATGAAAGGTGAGATATATCTTTATAGACTTTAGTTCATTGATGATACTACAATGTGACATAGATTTTAAGTGAAAATTAATTAAAAAAAAAGAAAAATAATTGCCTCACCGTATGTTTGCTCCCAATTTTCTGTGGCTACCGGCCACCCGTATATATCTGGTAACAGTATGAGTAGAGGTGTTCCGCCTCTGCTATCAATAGCAGCTTTTGAAAACAATGAGAATAAATTCAATATGAAGTCCGCACGTATTTTGGCCCCAAGATATGCACACTCCTAAGGAAATCAAATGAGCTGCACTTACATTCATTTACACAAGACCTGTACAATGTTTTTGCTTTCTGCACTGCTACAATATCTTCAGTTTTGGGTTCCTGAAGGACATCTGAAATAGGACATTCAACAAAATGTGTCAATGTCATTGCTCGTTTGATGCTGTGATTAACATTTGCAACTTAGGTGCAGTAATAAATTCTCTTTTCTGCAAGTACTTTCTCTCCTTTCCCATTCCACGACCTTAGAAAGCTGGGTGTTAGTTTCATTAGACAACTTAGAGAAAAGTCTTTTTGACTAGATTATCTTTTTTTTCTCTGCCTCAGATAGTAGTTACTTTTCTTGAACTTGAGATTAAAAAGAAAACAAAAAATAAAACAGGGGAATTTGGAACGTAATGTGAACCGTCCTTTTGATAGGTGGAAAATAATTATCTTTGTGCCATTGTACTATTCATGCTGCAGATGAATTAAATGAATTGTTCTACTTGTTTGGATGTTAAAGAAAAAAAGCAAAGAATTGTTTTTCAACAATGTAACTTCTGGAGGAGGACAGACAAAGGATGGCGTATATAGGGACTCATCCAGACTTTCTTTACTTCCCTGGTTGTGTCTTTGAACAATACACCTATGTTGAGAAGGGAAATCTCAGTAAGAAAGTGATTTTAACACAGGACTGGGGTAGAAATGCTGTAAAACTAATTTTTTGTGGCAATCTATTTTTTTTCCGCCATAAATGGCATAAAATTCCCATCGCTAAGGCTGAGTAGAGCTTTAATTCCTATAAAAGAAAGCAGAAATGCTAGAGATGTCAACACATCCATTTCAGCATCTACCCCCTTCTGGGCGATTCAGTGGTGGTCCACAAATCTGGAGGGATTACCAATTTTAATCTTTTGCAACGTTCCTTGTCATGGCTAATGGTTCTATCTTTAAAAAAATGGATATATTAAGTGAGAAATCTTTGATGCACAGACACAATCTCCACTAACCTTTCAAAACGACTTCTAGTTCATCCCTTAAAATGTCAAAATTACTGTAACGGGAACTGGTCTCAGGAATGACATTGTGTTTCAACCAGCCTCCACAGGCATATTTGAAAAAGTCTGTACAGGGCTCAGCGGTGGCATCCATGTTCTGGATCAGTCGAGCAGCTGAAAGACAGGGAAAGAACTACATAAAATGAAGGGCGTATTTCTTAAGTAGTTTGGAAGGAATGAAAGAGGCCTGTTGATCATGGTGACTGGACAGATGTTCCTTTTTTTTTCTTATATAACTGTCAATTCAGGTGGAATGATGAACATTGTCTTGGCATAGATCTCTTTTCTTTCATCATAGTTGGTTATTATTTTATTTCTTTATTTGAGACAGAGTCTCAAGCTGTCCCCTGGGTAGAGTGCTGTGGTGTCACAGATCACAACCTCAAACTCTCGGGCTTAAGCGATTCTTTTGCCTCAGCCTCCCAAGTAGCTGGGACTACAGGTGCCCACCACAATGCCCAGCTATTTTTTGGTTGCAGTTGTCATTGTTTGGTGGGCCTGGGTCGTATTTGAACCCACCAGCTCCGGTGTATGTGGCTGTCACCCTAGCCGCTGAGCTGCAGGCACCAAGCCATATGGTTGGTTATTTGTATTTTGGAGCCGTCTGGGTCCTCCCACCCTACATCTCACAGCTTCCCTCCTTCCTGGCTCTCCAATATCTGAATTTCTTCCTAGTACCTATCTCAAAATAACAAAGATTGTAGGTCCACTGTGCCTTGGTCATCCTGGGCCTGGGGTTGACATGTCATTCTTCACTCTGACTACTTTAGTCGTCAACTCTGCTCTTCAAGGTACTGTGAGTTTTGAATGTCTCTGAGGCTTTAAGAGATGGAAGATCGTTAATGGAGTTTTATCATTTTAGTAATGAGCCGAAGGGATAGTTATTACTTCTCGGATCTTGCTTATAAACTTTTTGCAATTTAAATTTGTTTTCCAATTTGCATTGGCTTATGTAGAGTCTGTCATTATAAAATTGGGTATTAGCTACTCAGTTTTTCTCAGGTCCACTCTTTCATCTTTGAGGGGCATGAGGAAAATGCAAATCAACCAACACAGAATATTTACCATGTGCAAGGATTATACAACGTACAACCCCTACATGCTGCGATGGATAGAACAGGGTATGAAATGGGATTTGTTGCCACCAAAGAGGTGAATACAGCCCAACACCTGCAACATCTACACTTGCAACAGAAAAAACCCTGCTACTACCCACCTCAATTTCTGTCTCCTACAGACAGAACTGTTTTGCAATGAAAACAAAAGCGCCATTGAGAATTCATGTGTATCAAAAGAATATAAGCTTTCAAATGAGCTTTTGAAAATACTTCACTTTATGAATTAATTACTGCATCATTAAAGACTTCAAACACTTGCTGTGCCATGTGGGTTTTTCCAACGTGGTAATCTGCTTCCCCGCTGAGCCTCCAGCCCCCCTGCTCCCTCCTCGTGGGCATGTCTGCTTGTCTCCAGCTCTTTACTACCCTACCTGGGAGCTGCCGCCAGACCATTCCTCTCCCTCGACTTTCACTCTTTGGGACACAGCACAATTCCCCAGCCTCCTGGGTTTGACAATGTGGGTGGGACTCTGTCTTTCCCCTTTTCCTGGGGGTTTGTTGCATCCCTTTGCCTGTTTTCTATACATCTCACTTCATGGTCACTGTCAACTGAGTTTCCATTTCCATTCCCTTTTGATTAGACGCCACTTTGGGATATTTTGCACATCAATCACAGATTAAAATTTCCAAAACCCTTTTGTAGTGGTCATGGCCTTGCTCAAAAATGTCTCTGGCTTGATGTTTCCAGGTTAAACTACAAACTCTTTAACTTGGCCTTTAAGCCTTTACAGGACTCTCAGCTCCATCTTTAATTTTTTTTTTAAGTGCAAAGTCTGTTCCAACATGATGGGCCTGCACAGTGTGCCTCATCTTGGTAGAAAAACATTGCTGTGTTTACCTAGTTTTGTCCCTTTGCTTCTGTCCTCCTCACCCCACAGCTATAACTCTTGTCCCCCTACACCTGACTCCTGAACCATCTCTTTTTTTGAGACAGAGCCTCAAGCTGTCACCCTGGGTAGAGTGCTGTGGCATCACAGCTCACAGCAACCTCCAACTCCTGGGCTCGAGCGAGTCTCCTGCCTCCGCCTCCCAAGTAGCTGGGACTACAGGCACCTGCCACAACGCCCAGCCATTTTTTGGTTGCAGCCGTCGTTGTTGTTTGGCGGGCTCAGGCTGGATTCGAACCTGCCAGCTCAGGTGTACGTGGCTGGTGCCTTAGCCCGTTGAGCCACAGGCGCTGAGCCTGAGCCATCTCTTTACTTTGATGCTTCCATGATCCCAAACTTCAAGGAATATTTCCTTCTCTAAACTGCTGAGGGCTCACTGCCTCACTGGATCTTTAATGCTTCAACGAAGCCAGTTGGGGTCTCCCACTGTGGATCCTTACTCTGTCCGCCTAACCAACTGAGGATGTCATTAATCTCTTCATATTCCCAACACCTAGCACCCTAGGTGATAGGGCTGAAATTGTGTTTACACGTGCCTAGATCATCTGACTCCTCCTACCCTCTCCTGCTGTACACTCCCTCCCTGCTCCGAAAGTCTAGTCAGTTCTCAGTTCACCGCAGCCGAGTCTCCAGGCCCCAATGTCTCCGTTCTGTCTCAGGCCTTCTTTTACTCAGGCTCCATTTCTGCCCTTTTGCCCAAGCTGTGCCCCGGGCCTCTCCCCACCCTGGTCCGTCCCGCACCCCACAGGCAGATTAACTCTCTCAAAACATTTTCTCATGTCACTTTCACTTCAGGGTTTTTAGCACTTCTGCATTCATAATGAAATCCAGATTCCACAGCACGCTCTACCACTAATATATCTAACGACGTTTCTCTCCTGCTACTTCCTCACATGAGTCTCCTGCCCCAGTTCTGTGGGCATTTCGTTTCCCCTGTGAGTCATCTTCTATCTTTACAAAAAAACCTTTTTGCTTTATAACTTTAACCGTGCTATCCAGCCACCACCCCTACTGATAGATATTCTTTTGTATTATTTCACACTTTGAAATTTCAGGCATATTTAAGGCCCAGTTCAAATCTTCCTTCTTCTTGAAAGACTGTCCTATCAAAGCCTGGACCAGCTTGCCTCATGTGCATTTTTCCATGCGAATTCATCCCTTCTTCACCTGGTCTGTGGCTCCATGAAGGTAGGGAATACATTTTCCACTTCTTTCATGGAGCCTAACATGGGGCTCAGTCAAGACTTGCCAGAGAAAACTCTTTAATACCTCAGGAGAAGATTAGGAAACCCATCCAAAACAGGTGGAGGGAAAAAGTAATTCCTTTGAACTCTGGAGAAAATAATGATAAGAAGATGGGGGAATGAAAAATAAAGACACTAAATAGAGGATTATCGTGTCCAGTGAAAACCCAGAATATTGAAGCCAGAAAGAAGTGCTAAGCACAGATGTTCTAAGAACGTACTGCTAGCAATTTTATGTAGCGCTTCTCTTTTAAAATACTTTTAAAAATTTAAACTGCATTAAAGGCTACTGGGGAGCTTTTCTATTTTCTCCTCTTCCCTGGAGAAAATGTGTGGATTATGTCGTAACACCACAGGGCAATGAACTCTGTTCAAGGGAGCAGTGAACCAGGAAGGAGCTGATAGAATGAGTCTGGAGAGTCGTGACCAAGTCAGCTGCCCGCCTGGGAACAGCACAAGAGTGCCCGGAATAGAAAAGATGGGCAGTGGCTGCGCTTCTCTGTCCTGCAAATGCAACTTTCCACATATTCTAGGAGCAAAAAGGAGCCTTCCCCTTCCTCCAGCTCAAATTTTCTCACCTGATACTCAGTCCATTTAAACTACTTGCATCAGCACAACAAACCAAAGAAAACATAGTTTGTGAGGGATATGCAGAGGAACTTTGCTAACTCCTTCTGGGACCACTTTTTAAATTTTCCTTCGACCCCAGAGCTATGCTGAGCACAGGTGCTTCCAATCACTTCAAAGAGAACTCTGCTCTGATGAGTGTTTGGGGGCCATGGGCCAAAGCAAGTCATGGGCTAACACTTTTATGCTGGTTCTTTGATCAACTTCCTTTAATCTGTTATCGTGGGTTTGATTCCCGTTTTGCACCTCACCCTCCGGACCTCCTCTGTGCTGACTTTTCTTTGAAGTCAGCCGTAGACTCGCGGGTAGAGGCCATGGGAAACAGACGTATGACTGTCAAACTGGTTGTGATTGTTTTTATGTTTTGTACAAAGTACTTTGTTTTGAATTACTCAACCTCTCCACACCTGGGCTCTTCAGATGTTTCCTTATCTGTTGGTCTCTGTCATCTGAGTAAACAAATGCAGCTTAAAATCAAACAAAATTATTCACCTTAATAAGCAGACATAAAAAAAATGATGTAGCGAAAGTATTGATATGGAATGTTGTGGACTAGAGCTCATATGGTGAGAAAGAGTATGCTATGATTTTTAAAAACCTATAAAAAAGTACAGAACATCCAGGAGGATGATGGCAAGGCATTTTCAGCAGTTATATCTGAGTAGAGGGATTATGAGTGTGTTTAATTTTGTGTTATTTGCTTATCTTTATTTTCCAATTTGTATTAGATGAACAGGCACTGCTTCTGCAATAAGGAAAAAAAGTTTATTTTTAATTTAAAAAAATAGTCACATAAAGACAAGAAAAGTAATCTTCTATTAATAATGAGCTTATTTCTTACAAATGACATTTCTGAATGTTTCGAGCTGATAATAAATGACACCATTTTTTTTTCTAACTAATCTTCTTGTAACATTCTCCCAACTTATTTGACTGTAGGAATTTAAAAACAAGTTCAACTATCATCTGGGTAGTTATTAATTATTGTATTCATCACCGGAGATGTATCACGTGGGTATGGATTGGAAGATGCTGCATTAGCTGGGAAAATGTTTGGGTGCTGAAGTCAGAGGGGTTTGTTTTGAATCCCAGAGCCCTACTACTTTTTAGTTGTATGGGATTAAGTAATTTTCCCAAGATAAAGCAGCTAGTAAATGATGAAGCCCCAGGTCTTACTTACCCCTAGGCCAGGATGGCTGTGAGCTCAAGTTCTTCTGTTCTACTTGGACACAGAGGAGGGGGCAGGGGAGACTCAGCCTTGCTTTGCCTTCCTCCCGACTTTGGCCCAGGTAGGGAGTATGTGGGAAGTACTGGCTACTGCAGGGAACAGGGGACTTACTTTCCCCAGCCACACCCTTGGCGGCATTTCTCCTTCCCCAGTGTCAGACTTATCACCAGTTACAGCTGGAGCAGTCAGGAGAAAGTGCAGTGTAATTCTGCACACAGGGTAGGCAGACAGGAAAGTGGTTTGGAAGCCACTGGGGTGACCTGGTCAGAGGCAGACCCCGGAGCGCATTTTCCTGAGGTGGACGTTGTAGCAGGGTTCCCGCCTGCCCTGTCTGTAGGGCCCATGGGGTCATGTAGTCTAGGGCAGTATCTTTCAACTCTGGCCAAGCACGTGTATCACCTGAGAAGCTTTCTAGACACGCAGATCACCAGGATCCACTCCTGACCGACTCCATCAGAATCCTCAGGGTAGATCCAGGCATTCTTTTCTAAGGATTCCTGAGTGGTTCCAATGTTCAGCCAGAGGCATCACCATATTAATCAAAAGAGAAACAGTGAAAATGAGGACAAATGGATCGGCTATTGGAAAGTAAAGGGCTTTTGCCTTTTCAGTCTGTAAGTGCAAACGGGCTCACGTCACAGTAACCTATATTTTGCAGTGATTTTTAACCTCCTATGAGTGCCTGGCAAAGGACTGCAGGGAACCTCACGTGTCTCACCTGCACAAGCCCACTCCCTCTGCTCTGCTCCACCAACACTATTTCTGCAGGTCCTGCCCAGACCCCATCTGGGGTCTGGCTCCCCCCAGACGCTGTGCCAGAGTGATGCAGGGAGAAAACCTCCCTGCTCATCTTTCATTGTCTTGAGTCTCACAAGAGGGCTCTCGTGCCCACAGGGAAATAGCGGTCTTAGAATTACCTGCACATCCTTCTATCCCAAGAGTCATAAACAGCAATAGGCCTTGGTTTAGAGAGATGATAATAGTAAAAACCCTACATACTGACTACATAATCACTTCTCTTCTCTGATGATCAAGGAACATTGTTGTTCCCATCTCAGGAGGCTCCCAGGACTCTCGGAAGAGACTTGAGACTCTGTCTGCCAGGCAGGATTAGATGTAGTGGAATTCGAGTACACTGGAACCCGCTACATGCGCCCACATGAAGAAGAGGCAATCAATCCCTGGTCTGCCTCTGAGTGACGATGGTCTCCGTGCCACAAGACGACCCCATGCTGTATGCCCCTCTCTCCAACAATACCAAGATTTTGCCAACTGAAAGTATGATTTTTTGGCACTATACAAAACAACTATTTTAATATTTATACAGGCACATTCCCTAGAGGCTAGTTTTCTGGTTGTATGTGTGTGTGTGTGTGTGTGTGTGTGTGTGAATACATTTAAAGATATTTCTGCATTTGTCAAATGATCCTGGAGAAATTATCAGTAAAACAGAGGAAAACTGATATAAATATGATTGCTGTATGCAGCAAATGAATAAATTAAACAGCATAAAGTCTTGTACTGTGGTGCTTTATAAAGGGGTTTACCTTTTTAATGCTGGTAGGCCATCGAGGCTTCCCCATACAAATGAATTCATGAGAAGTACAAAACAAATAGAGTTGATTCTTGTTATTTGCAGGAGTATTATTTATGCTATGCAGTCACCACTAACACTGAATTTCTGAATACCGAATCAGTGACCCTCAGGGAAATACAAGGTTGGGTTCTTGTGAGCTTCTGCTCTCACATCTAATTAATGCATAACCTTATTTCATGTGCGTTTTTGCTTAAAGATACCTTATTTAACATATATCATTGTGTCATTAACACTGAACTCACAGCAACAGTGCTATAGCACGTGCCTGAACAATGCTTATCTAGTATGGGTATTTTCTTAGTGAGCAACATCACAGCCTTCTTTTTACTTATGAACACCTCCATCCTACGCTTGTGAACCTTTTTTTGTTGTTGTTGAGACAGAGCCTCAAGCTATCACCTTGGGTAGAGTGTTGTGGCATCACAGCTCACAGCAACCTCCAACTCCTGGGCTCAAGCAATTCTCCTGCTTCTGCCTCACAAATAGCTGGGATTATAGGTGCCCGCCACAACGCCCAGCTATTTTTTGGTTGCAGCCATCATTGTTTGGCGGCCCAGGCTAGATTCGAACCTGCCAGCTCAGGTGTATGTGGCTGGCGCCTTAGCTGCTTGAGCCACACGTGCCGAATCATTGTGAACCATTTTAAAAAACAAAGTCAAATACCACAGAAGTGCAAAAACATGGCTTAAAATGAACTGCAATATGGACCCTTGCCCTCTGTCCTTTTGTTAGACCCCAGCTGGGCACTTGCAGGTAGGGAGATGCAAACATTTGCACCAACCTGCATGTTTCCACTATGAAAGAGCAGTGAGAAGGGATTTGGGGGTTTACAGATAAATTTTAGTGAGTAGGTGAATTAGCAAAATGGAAGCCACAAATAACAAGGAGTGACCATACTTATGTCGCTTTTTCCTTTGGGACTTTTCAAAACACCTGGGAGCATACAAAAAATAGGCTACAAAATTAAATGTGGATGAGGCACAGATCATTTACTTCCCAATTTTTACTCTATTTTAACAACTCTCAGTCACTATAACTTTTTTTTTTTTGCAGTTTTGGCCAGGGCTGGGCTTGAACCTGCCACCCCTGGTATATGGGGCCAGTGCCCTACTCCTTGAGCCACAGGCGCCGCCCCACTATAAATTAATCATGTTTTAAATAAGGTAACATCTATTTAACATATAAGGCATCACATATGCACATCTGGTGCCAAGCAAAATTCCTACATTGACTATTCTTGCCCTGTCTGAAGAGTAGTTTAAGGGACAGTTTGTGAGCAGCTTGTTCCCTCCAAGCTGGCAGCTCAGGCTCCTGAGCCCAGACACAGAATATTTTGATGTCAGTATCTTAAAATCACTGTAATTAGCCTGACTTGTGAGTGTTCTGGAAGTGTCCAGAAGAGGTCAGAGAAATGCTGGGGTACCCACAAGCAAATCTTCTTTTTTTTTTTTTTATAATTTTATTGAATCATAATTCTGTACATTGGTGCAATCATAGGGCACGATTCATATACATTCAGAAATGTTTTGATCGTACTGTTACAGATAGCCTTAAAGGTAACTTAAAGATTTATA
>CAUYON010058037.1:0-12602 GCA_963573935.1 Arctocebus calabarensis
CAAACAACAATGATGGCTACAACCAAAAATGGCCGGGCGTTGTGGCGGGTGCCTGTAGTCCCAGCTACTTGGGAAGCAGAGGCAGGAGACTCACTTGAGCCCAGGAATTGGAGGTTGCTGTGAGCTGTGATGCCACAGCACTCTATCCAGGGTGACAGCTTGAGGCTCTGTCTTAAAAAAAAAAAAAAATTAAATGCTCAAACAAAAATGCAAAAATAGCCCAGGTGTGGTGGCTCATTTGATAGTTCTAGCACTCTGGGAGGCTGAGGCGGGTGGATTGCTTGAGTTCAGGAGTTTGATACCAGCCTGAGCAAGAGCAAGACCCTGTCTCTACTAAAAAAATAAAAATAAATAAAATAAATAAAAGAAAAACTAGTCAGCCAGGCTTAGTGGCCCATGCCTATAGTCTCAGGTACTTGGGAGGCTCAGGCAAGAGGATTGCTCAAGCCCAAGACTTTGAGGTTGCTATGAGCTATGACTCTACAACACTCTATCCAGAGTGACAGAGTAAGACTCTGTCTTAAAAAAAAAAAAAAGAAAGAGAAGGATAGTGCCTCTGGCTCAGTGAGTAGGGCGCTAGTCCCATATACTGAGAGTGGCGGGTTCAAACACAGCCTGGACCAAACTGCAACAAAAAATAGCTGGGCGTTGTGGCAGGTGCCTGTAGTCCCAGCTACTCGGGAGACCAATACAAGAGAATCGCCTAAGCCCAGGAGTTGGAGGTTGCTGTGAGCTATGTGAGCTGTGACATCACAGCACTCTACTGAGGACAACAAAGTGAGACTCTGTCTCTAGAAAAAAAAGGCTTGGCGCCTGTGGCTCAAGCGGCTAAGGTACCAGCCACATATACCTGAGCTGGTGGGTTTGAATCCAGCCCAGGCCCAACAAACAACAATGAAGGCAGCATCCAAAAAATGGCCGGGCATTGTGGCAGGCGCCTGTAGTCCCAGCTACTTGGGAGGTGGAGACAGGAGACTTGTTTGAGCCCAGGAATTGGAGGTTGCTGTGAGCGGTGACACCACAGCACTCTATCTAGGGTGACAGCTTGAGGCTCTGTCTCAAAAAAAAAAAAAAAAGTATTGGCTCTTTTTTGCAAACCCTAAAAAAAAAAATACACATAAAACTCAACAATAAGAGAATAAACTATCCAATTAAAAAATGGGCAAAAGATCTGGATATCTCACCAGATATACTGATGGCAAATGACCAAGTGAAAAGATGCTCAACACCAGATGTTATTTAAGAACTGCAAATTAAAACAACAATAAAGTACCATTCATTATACACCTATCAGAATGGCCAAAATCCAACAACTGACAATACCACCAAATGCTGGGGAAGATAAGGAAAAACAGGAACACTTACTTACTGCTGTAGAAATGTAAAATTGTAAACCACTTCAGGAAACAGTTTGCCAGTTTCTTAAAACCAAACACAGTCTTATCAAATGAGCCAGCAATCACATTCCTAGGTTATTTATTTATTTATTTATTTTCCCCGGCTGGGGCTGGGTTTGAACCAGCCACCTCCATCATATGGGGCTGGTGCCCTACTCCTTTGAGCCACAGGCACCGCCCACATTCCTAGGTTATTTAAAAGTTGATTTGAGGCTCGGTGCCTGTGGCTCAGCGGGCTAAGGCGCCAGCCACGTACACCTGAGCTGGCAGGTTCGAATCCAGCCCGGGCCTGCCAAACAACAATGACGGCTGCAACCAAAAAATGGCTGGGCGTTGTGGCGGGCGCCTGTAGTCCCAGCTACTTGGGAGGCAGAGGCAAGAGACTCTCTTGAGCCCAGGAATTGGAGGTTGCTGTGAGCTGTAATGCCACGGCACTCTAACTAGGGTGACAGCTTGAGGCTCTGTCTCAAAAAAAAAAAAAAGTTGATTTGAAAACTTATACCTACACAAAAATCTGCACACAAATGATTATAGCAGTTTTATTCATAATCACCCAAAACTGCAAGCACCCAAGATTTCCTTCAGCAGGTAAAAGGATAAACACCCTATGATACAGCTATACAATGGAATATTATTCAGCAAAAAAAAAAATGAGCTATCAAGTCATTAAAAGACATGGAAGAACCTTAAGTGCTTAGTATATGTAGACTTTGTAGCACTCTATCCAGGGCGACAGCTTGAGGCTCTGTCTCAAAAAAAAAAAAAAAAAAAAAAGAAAAGAAAAGATCAGGCCACAGGCTTAGGGTGGGGAGGGATAAACAGGTAAAGCAGAGGGGATTTTCAGAGTGGCGAAACTATTCTGTGTGAAACTGAAATGGTAGACACATGTCCTTAAGTATTTGTCAAAACTCAAAGAACCTCTTCGGTGCCTGTGGCTCAGTGAGTAGGGTGCTGGCCCCATATACCCAGGGTGGCAAGTTCAAACCCAGCCCTGGCCAAACTGCAACAACAACAACAACAAACAAAAAAACCCTCAAAGAACCTTACAATGAATGAATCTTAATGTAAACTGTGGACTATAGTTAATAACAACGTATTCATATTGGTTAATTAATTGCAACAAATGTGCTACACCAACTCGTGGTAATAATAGGGGAAACTGTGAGAAGGGATGAAAGTGTGGGGTGAAGTGGTATATTGAACTCTAATGGATTATCTGCTTAATTTTTCTGTAAATCTAAACTTATACCAAAAAAACAAAATCCATTATTTTATTTTATTTATTTATTTTTGGAGACAGAGTCTCATTTTGTTGCTGTTTGGTAGAGTGCTGTCACATCATAGCTCACAGCAACCTTAAACTCTTGGGCTCAAGCAATTCTCTTGCCTCAGTCTCCCAAGTTGCTGGGATCATAGGCACCCGCCACAATGCCTAGCTATTTTTCTTTTTAGGGATGAAGTTTTAGTCTGGCTCAGGCTGGTCTCAAACCTGTGAACTCAGGTAATCCACCCTCTCGGCCTCCCAGACTGCAAGGATTATAGGCATGAGCCACTGTGAATCCATTATTTTAAAAAATAAAGCAAATAGACCAAAATAAATAATGTTTGGTTCCAATTATAAAGGTAATATATATGCCTTTATATCATATGAGTGATAACAATAAACAAATTAATATATAGAAAGTATAAAATTTTTATTATATGATACTTTGCTACCCTTCTTTACCTTAATTTAGTCTTAGGTACAAGAGCAACAGATTCTGTTTGTAAACAACAAAATATATTTCATTAAAAAATCGTCCACTAATATTAAAACTATCCTTTCTTTGTGTACTAGAGATACTGGGTGAAATTCCTTCTTAGAAATGCTATGCCAACTTTTAAAACTTCTATAAAGTATGTTTACCGGTGTTTTGGTCTTACTGATGTTACTTAATGGAAATATTTATGATGCTCTGAGATGTGAACATCATTTGTCCCCCTCCTCCACAAGTGGGTAACAATGCTTTCACCTCTAGTCTTCATATTGCTGATTTTTCTTTGAAGTTTATGGGCAAGATTTAGCTCCGTAGATATGGATGGAAATGCAGGGCTGACAAATAACATCAACATCAGGACTAAACGTCCCAGGACTACAAACCACTGCAGAGAAAAACACATAGATTATTATAATTTACAGGTATCTTATATCTCTATAACTTAGAGGTATTTTATTACAATAATATACATTTGTCTTCAATATTACACTATTTCTATATGATACTGAATTACGTTCACCTAATTAAGTTGTGGAAAATTAAGAGCTTCTAACTTCGTAATTTGATGATCTTAAAGATAGGAGAAAGTTAGAATCCTATTTTTTCTTTTCTTTCTTTCTTTTTTTTTATTGAGAGAGTCTCACTGTGTTGCCCTGGGTATGTTGTTGCAGCTCACAGTAACCTCAAACTCTTGGGCTCAAGTGATTCTCTTGCCTCCCGAGTAGCTAGGACTACAGGTGCCCACTACAACATCCAGCTGTTTTTTTGTTTTACCAGACCCGGCTGAGTTCGAACCCAGTAGTCCTGGTGCATGTGGCCAGCATCCTACCCACTGAGCTACAGGCGCCGCTGCCAGAATCCTATTTTTTCTTTTAGATTGAAAAAAGTTAGAATACTATTTTTTCCTTTAGCACCATTGTGTTAGCCCATGATGACATGATTGTGAGGTGCTTCAGCATTTTCCAATATCTTCTGCAGTGCCCCATTTATGAGTTCCTAGTTCTATAGTTCCTAGTTCTCTAGTTCCTATTTCCTACTTCTCTGTCGTCTAGGTAGAACCATTCTGTTTTCCTTTATGGTACAGTGACTTAAGTCAGAAACCCACTGAAATGTTTTGTTATACCAAACAGTCCCTTAGGAAGAGTTAATATATTTAAGATAATTATATTTGGGGGCAGTGTCTGTGGCTCAGTGGGTAGGGCGCTGGCCCCATATACCAAGGGTGGTGGGTTCAAGCCTGGTCCCAGCCAAACTGCAACAAAAAAATAGATGGGCATTGTGGTGGGTGCCTGTGGTCTCAGCTACTTGGGAGGCTGAGGCAAAAGAATCACCTAAGCCCAGGAGTTGGAGGTTGCTGTGAGTTGTGACGTGACGGCACCCTACCGAGGGCGATAAAGGGAGACTCTGTCTATTAAAAAAAAAAAAAAGAAGGCTCAGCGCCTGTGGCTCAATGGGCTAAGGCATCAGCCACGTACACCTGAGCTGGCAGGAATAGTATTCTAACTTTTTTCCATCTAAAAAAAAAAAAAGAAAAGAAAAAAAAGATAATTATATTTTGAAATTTAGGGCTTTGATTTTTTTTTTTTTTGAGACAGAGCCTCAAGCTGTAACCCTGGATAGAGTGCTGTGACATCACAGCTCACAGCAACCTCCAATTCCTGGGCTCAAGCGAGTCTCCTGCCTCTACCTCCCAAGTAGCTGGGACTACAGGCACCCGCCACAATGCCTGGCCATTTTTTGGTTGCAGCCGTCATTGTTGTTTGGTGGGCCTGGGCTGGATTCGAACCCACCAGCTCAGGTATACATGGCTGGCGCCTTAGCCCGTTGAGCCACAGGCGCTGAGCCAGGGCTTTGAATTTTTAGTTCTCTTCAGCTAAATATAAATTTTTGGTAAGCGAGTCAGTGTAAAGATTCAATTCAATTATCCTAAGTAAATTACTCATCTATTTTCCTGATTATATTACCTAAATACTTATTTAAAATTTTTTTCTTACTTCTTAAATACTTAGATATTTCTATTTTATAATTACCGCAACAGGTAGCACAATTACTGTGTAGACCTTCATTTTTTCCAAAGCCTGGTCGACAGCTATCCAGACGTTCTACTTGAAAACTGTGGTCCACAAAATGCATAGCTGGTACAGTTTTATTAACGTGGTGATAGAAAATATATGATTGACTCCGAAAAAATTCTTCTATTCGATTTCTTGCCTAAAATTTGAAATATCAGAGAAGAGTACAAGTACTAAACCACAAACCAAATTTCTCCTGCAGTATCTAAGGCAATAAGCATGCCATACTTTATACAGCAGGTTAATTCCTGAGAAGTCTTGGTAATGCTAACAATTAATCTAGTCTTGACCTTATTAACTTGTCAATTCACATTCAATGGTTAAGAAAAAGTAAATTAAGGTTAAAAGAAAATTATTTGCATGCCTGTTCTATATACAGGAATAGATAACTGGGAGTTCCTTATGTCCATAAGATCATCAAGGAAAAAAGAGTCAATCAAACTGGAAAATAAGACATGAGACTTTTTTTCTAATCAACACTAATGGTACAATTTTATTTTTTGAGCATAGACTTAAATAATAACTAATATTAACTGTTATTAAATCATAAATCACACACAACATTAACATAACATTAAGGGTATGGGCTCAGGAACTAGACCAGGGAAGCGAAAGGATTTTTTTTTTTTTTGAGACAGAGTCTCGCTTTGTCACCCTTGGTAGAGTGCTGTGCCATCACAGCTCCCAGAAACCTCAAACTCTTAGGCCTAAGTGATTCTCTTGTCTCAGCCTCCCAAGTAGACAGGACTACAGGTGCCCACCACAACACCTGGCTATTTTTTGTTGCAGTTATCATTGTTGTTTAGCAGGCCCGGGCTGGGTTTGAACTCGCCAGCCTCGGTGTATGTGGCTGGTGCTGTAACCACTGTGCTATGGGCGCCAAGCCAAGTGAAGGGATTTTTAAGACTATATCCTCAGTCTCTGAGAATAGCAGAAGACAAAGCAATTATTATGACCTGTATAGATACAAATTTGGAAGCACCATTGTTTTAGCTTATGATGACATGATTGTGAGGTGCTTCTTTAAGCTGTTTAATAGTCATTTGGGGAACCAGGGACCATCCTTCTGTTATAGATAAAATTCACAGTATTATCCTGAAGAGCTGTATAATATTCCAGATATACCATTCCAAAATAACATATCTTGAAGTAGCCAAGAATCTTACAATGTTAGTTAAAAAAACTGAAACCAAAAATCAATAAGACCTTATAGTTAAGATTCTTTTAAAAAATAATAATTTGGGGAGGCTTGAGCTCACAAGTTTGAGACCAACCTGAGCCAGGGCAAGACCTCATCTCTAAAAATAAGCTGGGTGTTGTGGTGGACGTCTGCAGTCTCAGCTACTTGGGAGGCTGAGGCAAAAGTTTCACTTGAGCCCAAGAGTTTGAGGTTGCCTTGAGCTATGATGTCACTGTACTCTACAGAGGGTGACAAAGTGAGACTCTGTCTCGAAAAAAAATTTGCACTTACTTCTTAGAAATGTTTTTATTATTGATAAATACAAAACAGTGAAATAGATTTTTGAAGAAACATTTTAATTAATGATTTACAAATATTTTTAAGTGGCTTTATTGACAACCCAAATACTTCTTTCTTACATTGAAATTCTCACCTGGAGGACATTATGATTAGTAATATCTTCACAGTCATCAGATTTATTGCACAGACCTCTCCATCCTGGTGCAAAAGGATTAACTAGAGAGGAAAATAATGATAGGTTTACAAGAGGATTCTAAAAAGTTCAAAACGTTTCAATAAAGCTCCAAATGGTGAACTCAGTATGCATGCAGGCATGCATTTAATCCAGCTAGCTAATCCTAGTAATAAAGTAAGGTGCATGATTGGAGTAATTTATACATTATGAAGTCACTCCATCTGGGGGCTAATGTAAGTAACTACAGGGCTTTAAAAATAAAGAAATTTGATAATTTGGTCTGGTTACTCCTTTTTATTAAGTTCTAAAAAATACAATTTAAAATTCTATAAGAAGTTATGAGTGAAATATTAGCTCCACAGTTAAAAGCTATCTTAATAAAATAATATTGATTTCAAAATGTTAATATATCATACGTGAAGGTAAATAGTGTGTTAATTTTCAAAACCATAACCAGGCTATGACCAACTATGTACTTTAGTGGTTAACAAACATTTAAGACCTATTATTTATAAGATATCATATTAATATGGTAATTAATTTGTAATCTATCATGGTTCAGGACTAAATTCATAAAGAAATGTTTAAAAAAGTTTACCTTGAAAGGCTATAAATAGCTCATGTATGAGGCCACGTTCTGGAATTTCCACAGAATGACATTTATATGATGGTTCTATGACATGGCATGATAAATCAGACATTAGATTATCCAAGATTTTCTTTAGCACTCTAAAGAGAAGGTCATTATATCTTCCTACACAAGACTTCGTGGTAAAACGTACAGCCATCTGATATGAATAATCAGGTTCTCTATAGGCTTAAAAAAAGATGAGGATAAGAACAATTGTGCCAAGTAATAATAATTTTCTCTACCAAACAATTTTCAAATAATGTGTAACAGATCCCATCAATCTTGCAAATAAGCACAAAAACTTTGACTTATCTAATAAAATGTCTTATCAGTTTGCCTTCACAAAAATATACAAAGCTAATAATTTTTTTTTTAGAGACACAGTCTCACTTTTATTGCCCTTAGTAGAGTTGCTGTGGTGTCACAGCTCACAGCAACCTCCAATTCCTGGGCTTAGGTGATTCTCTTGCCTCAGCCTCCGGAGTAGCTGGGACTACAGGTGCCTGCCACAACGCCCAGCTATTTTTTGTTGCAGTTTGGCCGGGCCGGTTTTTGAACCTGCCACCCTTAGTATATGGGACTGGGGCCCTACCCACTGAGCCACAGGCACCACCCCAAAGCTAATAACTTTAATGAAAATTGTTATTTTCCTCTGATAGTGTATTGTATTATTTACTTAGTACAAGAGGTGAACTGGCTTCTGTGGGTTGGCTATATAGAACAGTTAACAAGTATCAAGCAAAAAAATAAGGCTTTTTAGAGAGGGTCTTAATTTTCAGAAAGCATCATTTCTGTCAGCATAGTCCAGCAAAAGTATCATTGATATGCCTTTATAGCAGTGTTTTGCAACCTTTTTTAGCTCATGGCATACTTGAACCTATAGTTAAACTTCCCTGACACACATACTTGGTTGATCAAAAAAAAAAAAAAGAGTACAAAAATATACTTACTGTGGTTTGAACTTCTTTCAAAAATAATTAATGATCTTGGCTCGGCACCCGTACCATAGTGGTTATGGTGCCAGCCACATGCACAGAGGGTGGCAGGTTCAAACCCGGCCCGGGGCCTGCTAAATAACTGCAACAAAAAAATAGCTGGGCGTTGTGGTGGGCCCCTGTAGTCCCAGCTACTTGGGAGGCTGAGGCAAGAGAATCACTTAAGCCCAAGAGTTTGAGGTTGCTGTAAGTTGTGATGCCATAGCACTCTGTTGAGGGTGACATAGTGAGACTCTGTCTCAACAAAACAAAACAAAAAAACAATGATCTTTAAAAATTTTTGCAGCACACTTAAGATCCTCTCATGGCATATCAGTGTGCTATAGCACACTAGCTGAAAATCACTGCTTTATAGAATTAAACATCAGTATTAAACGACCTGCCAAATTGTGATAAAGTAGATTATGCTTATATATCTAGACAGTGGGAAATGGGGAAATTATTGCCTATAACAAATTCATTTTCACTAAACGAAGAAACCATACACTTAATTCTGATCCAACTGGCTGAATACATTAAAATGTGCCTAAATTCTTGGCCAGGTGCAGTGGCTCATGCCTGTAACCCCAGCACTTTAGGAAGTAGAAGCAGGAGGATAATTTGAGGCTAGGCGTGTGAGACTAGTCTGGGCAACATAGCAAGACCCTGTCACTAAAAAAAAGAAAAAGAAATTAACAGGGCATGAGGTGTGCACCTATAGTCCCAGTTACCCAGGAGGCTGAGGCAGGAGAATCCCTTGAGACCAAGAGTTCAAGATTAAGGTAAGCGGGTGTTGCCTGTGGCTCCGTGAGTAGGGTGCTGGCCCCATCTACCAAGTGTGGTGGGTTCAAACCTAGCCCTGGGCCAAACTGTGACAAAAAATAGCTGGGTGTTATGGCGAGTGCCTGTAGTTCCGGCTGAGGCAAGAGAAATGCCTACCCTAAGATCTGGAGGATACTACCACAGCACTCTACAGAGGGTGACACAGTGAGACTCTGTCTCTAAAAAGAAAAAAAAGATTAAGGTAAGCTATGATCATGCCACTGTACTTCAGCCTGAGCGAGTGATACAGTGAAACCCTCTGTCTCTTAAAAAAAAAAGTGCCTAAATTCTTACCAAACAGCAGAAAGTCGTATCTCCTTTGTATTGTTTTTTCTTCTTGGGTTTCTGCCTTGACAGTCTTATAAGAAAAAGTACATGTGTAAAGTCCAGACAAAGGTTCCAGAAAATCTTTCACCAATAGCTCTCCTATTTTAGTTATATTTATTCGATTATTTCCTAAACAGAAATAGTAAATTACTTGGCTATTTAATATACCACAGTTCAAACATTACTTACAAATACATATAAAAGTTTTTAAAAATGAACTATCATTAATAGTTCAAAAATCCAACAAAATCTTAACTCTCATATTACTCTATGGAAAAACCACAGATAAGTGCATTTTTGAAATATATTTTAGTTTTCTTTGATTCATTTTTTGGCACTTAGTTTCAATTGGAAGTGAGATTACATTGCCCTGCAATTTGATATGATTTCTTCAAATATGATAGAAATCAATAAATAATGCTTAAATTTCAAGTCACTCTTCTAAAATCATACAAAATTATATATTTGATATTTCCTATTCCTGGTGCTACAAGGATAAATTTTACTTTATTTTTATTTTGTGAGATACTGTCTCATTGTTGCATGGGCTGAGTGACCTCAAGTGATCCTCTCCCACTTTGGCCTCCCAAAGTTGCTAGGATTTCAGGAAGGAGCCGCTGTTAACTTTTGGTTATAAAAGTTTAAGTTTTATGAAGATTTCTGAATTAACACAGCTCTGGGAAGTAGAGCACAAAAATTACTGCTTCAGTTTTGGCATAAGGAGAAAATAAAGCACAGATCAAGACACATGACTTATCTAAGGATAGAACAAGTGAAACTGCCAGCAAGATCTTATTTCTACAAAAAAATAGAAAAATTAGCCAGATGTGGTGGCACTTGCTTGTAGTTCCAGCTACTCAGGAGGCTGAGGGAGGAGGATCATATGAGCCAAAGAATTCAAAGTTGCAGTGAGCTATAATGATTCCATTGCCCTCTAGTCCAGGTAACAGAGTGAAATCTTGTCTTAAAAAACCAAAAAAATAAATTTCAATTTGTTCTTTCCATTAAGTGATCATGCTTTTCTAAACTAAGTTCACATCATTAAAAAATAACATTCAAATCAAATTTACCTGTTAATGTCTTTTCATTAGGCCCAATCCATATGTAGGTGGGGTCCACTATTTCTTTCTTAGCATATTTATAATCCATACAGATAAGGACTGGGCTATTTTGATGTAATTTTACATATATTTTCACTGTGACAAAATAAGATAATGCATAACTACATTATATAGCAGATCTAAATTAATAAATACACTCTTAACATTTTGTCCCAAAGATACTAATTAGTTCTTTTTGAATTTCACTATTCTAAAAGATCAATATAACATTTTGAATGCTAGTCTGAAGTCCTTTTTGCTTCATAGTAGGTTTTAAAAATTTCAGACTGTTAGGCTCGGCGCCTGTGGCGCAACGGGCTAAGGCGCCAGAGTACACTTGAGCTGGCAGGTTCGAATCCAGCCCGGCCCGCCAAACAACAATGATGGCTGCAACCAAAAAATGGTTGGGCGTTGTGGCAGGCGCTTGTAGTCCCAGCTACTTGGGAGGCGGAGGCAGGAGACTCACTTGAGCCCAGGAATTAGAGGTTGCTGTGAGCTCTGATGCCGCAGCACTCCACCCAGGGTGACAGCTTGAGGCTCTGTCTGAAAAAAAAAAAAAAACCAACCTTCGGACTGTTAAAAGAGTATTTTTACTTTTTCTATGTTATTATAGTTTTGTTTATAAAAGAATGTACATAACACATATAGAAGTTCACTTTAATGTACAAATTCAGAACTCAGATCATAATTTCTGAAGGGTTAGTGGAATCAAATTAAAGTTCAGCGAAGGAGTTGAGCTTGGTTGCAAAACTATTTTAAAGATGATCATGGTCATCTCTAAGGGAAACTTGATATTTAACTGCAAATTTCCTGTTAGGAACTACAATTAAGCCTATATGGGGCATACTAGAAAGATAGTTTGTAATTACTTAATACCTATTCTGTTGTGGTGGAAGCAGTGATAATATCTTGGAATCACTGCAGTCACACAAGATATTATCTGACAATTGTAAAGCCTACTGAATGCCAGGCTCCGAGCACATAAAGACACATTTCTACAATTTGGTTCGGGAATGGAGAGGGGAGAGGATCCAAACATGGAGCGATTCCAAACGTGACAAATGAATTGGCTCAGGGTTATCTCAAGTTAGCTATTTCACCTCAGTGATAAATGAACATTTGAGTTGAACTTCATAAAGGGTGCCTAGGAATTCTAGTTAATAAGAGAGACAGGACATTGCAAACACTGGGACTTCCCTGCCTGAAATTAATCCTCTGAGTGAGCCTCGTACATTGCGGAGAGGCAAAGACTCCTAGAAGTGAAGTGGCGTCAGAGAAAGAGGTCTGGATTGAATTCTCTAGCTCCTTGAGCTGTGTGGCTTTAGGCAAGGTACTACTACCACTAGGGTGGCAGTAATGAAAAGATGTGACAACCTTCACGAACTACCGAGCACACAGTAGATGCTCAATAAACGTTCGTTCTCTTTCTCCTTTTCCCGCAGTGGGAAGAACCTCAGCAGGCCCATGGCACCTCCAGCTCTTCTGATAAGCCCTGCGTGTGAAAAGATCCTCATTACCTGGGTGTCCTGGCTGGCCATAAACGTAGCCTTTCTTACTGAATAAGGACGATCGCTGCCATCCAACTGCGGAGGAAAGAAACCACTGACTTTTTAGTTAGAAGAGGAGCCAGGGTTCAGAGTGGGGCGGGACGGGGAGAAGCGGAGGAGGCAGGACAGGGAACTCTGCACTGGGGGAGAGGTGCGGGACTGGGCGGGAGGAGCCCCACCTCCTGCGAGATACCAGAGCACCGCGGAGAATAGGACCCACGCTCGCATCACGGCTCAGGGACTAGCGTCACGGGAGGCGTTGAGGGACGGGCTCCTTCCTACCTCAACCCGAGCCCTACGCCTCCCCATCTCTCCTCCAC